>JAQFZA010000298.1:0-29322 GCA_034695115.1 Desoria olivacea
TGAATTACGTCCTCTGCCATGTCAATGGACTTCTGGTCATCGGCGAAAGTTTTGAGGTGGACGGTGCAGTTTCCAAAGGAGCTTAGGTCAGCAATACTAGTCCCCCTTACTGTTTGCAGTAAAGCGCAAAGGGCACCAAAGACTATCCAGAGACTGCAAATTGAGAGCATATTCTGGCTTTTGATCATTAAGTACACTGGGCCAACGACTAATGTAAACGAAATGAACAGTTTCAATGAGCTGCATTGGGAAATGTCATCTTCAGACGACGCAGTTGCAACATGACCGAATGCAGCAACCCAAAATGCGAATGACAAATACTCAAGCACTGGTAGCCATCGGTTTACTTGACACAAGTCGGACAATTACGAATTGAATGATTTGAAGATGTAATATTTTGTGTAGCGTTACCTAATAATAATAACCCACTCCAGTGTGCTCGGAGTTGGCAAAGACAGGCCGTTCCTAAAATTTGAGGGGACTATATACCCCATAAATATTTATTGAGTACCGAAAAGATATTGCAATCAATTGGAACTATTAAATGCAGTTGGGGGCAAGTCTGTTTAATACGTTAAACCCGTCTTAACCATAGATGGGCATAGGCCTCCGGCTTCAGGCTAGACATTGTGGCCTCCAGCCTCCAGCTAGACTTTGTGGCCTCCGGCCTCCACCTGTTTTGGCCTCCGGCCTCCGGAGGCCTACCTACCTATGGTCTTAACCCCCACGTTTCACACACTTTAGCGTGTGTCGCCTGCTATTGTATTCTATCTAATATTTTGCGAACTGGGAGAGACACAACTTATTTTGTTTGAATGGTTGTATTCGTATTGCAAGTGGCTAAACAATCAAACAAATCATCCTTCAGGCAATTCAATATGTAGAGTTGACAATAAAGAGTTCGGCAAAGGCAGCGTCCAACAGTAAACCTGGAACTTTCTCCTGTCCGGTAGATTTGATGGATTGGCTCAAGTTGATTGAAGGCGCTGTTCTTGACAAATGTGCCTTAAGCTTACTGAACTAACTTTTATTTCTATAGATAACAGAACTGTCTGTATTCTTGACAACTTCAAAGAAATATGTACAATTCAACAAGTTTATATAAAACCAATTAAAGATGTTTTGAAATCCAATTTCATATCAAATGTACTCCAGGAACTGCTTACTGTATTAAGTCTCGCCTTCAATAACCAAATGTGTCGATCGGCCAAACCAATATCGGGCAAAAATTTGATCTAGGTACAAATTATGAAATTTCGATTGAACATAACTTGATTGTAACTAATCCAACGTAGTATGTACAAAAAATGTTTTAAAGATGTGTACTCAATTCACTCAAATTAGACCCCCTTTGTTACGAAGTTCAATAGTTTTATTAAGTGACCAAAATATATAATGTGAGTTAACACATTGTTTTCCATACCGATTTGCATACATGTACAAGAAATAAATTGTTATTTTAATCTGATGCCTTATCAAAATATTTGTAATGTTCTTAATTAAATACTCATTGTATCTTATCATTACGGTTGCATCATTGTTGTCTTATCTCTTTCTAACTTTCATCAGCATTTTGTTAGCAGCAACAGCAGATTTTAGAATAATAATGGTTATCGAACATTTTATTTTGTCAATTGTAACTGGTTCAGATAGAAGTTCGAGAATATTGTGAAAATAACTTAAGTGTGAAATACATTTTATTATTCATTGAAATCTTGACGATCATCCAACATAAATAAGTTGAACATAAATATTTCAGCAATTTTTATGAAGTTGTATAACCGTCAGATGGGTTGGGTTTTTTGACATATTTTCTAACCTGGCAAAATTTTCAAGTATGTTTGATTGAAAGCAGTTTAAAATGTGAATCTGGGAGTTTTTGTATTTTATTGTCATTTTCAGTTTAAAAAAAATACCGGCATTCGACAATTCGACGAGTGGTTATGCAACCAGAAGAAGGTTTGGGTTCTAGACATGACATGTATTAAACTTAAATGTAAGCAACACCTAATAAAACGGCTACATAAAAGTAATCCGTTTTAAATTACTGTTTCTAGCCCCTTTTTTTATATACTTTATGTATTTTTTATTAATTTGTCCGTTTTAAAAAAATAAAACATGCCCTTGAACTTTGCCCGTTGTAAATATTATGTTTGCTCCAGGTTACAAGGCTTGGTCTTCATTTGGTTTGCATTATTATTTGGCTAGTTATTTTAAATGTAATTTAGCGTTTTATTGAAAGTTGAATTAGTTCAGAGCTTTGTCCTTAATTTGTATGCCCCTTGTGGAAGACCAGTCTGAATTTGTACTGAATAATTGATTATAATTGCATTGCAATATAAATGAAGGTCAAACCAACTAACAAACAGGACGTGGTCTTCAGTGGTAGATTGTATCGAGGGACAGTGTATTGAACAACTTCTTGACCTGGTTTTAATATACACTTTTTCAATAATTTGTCAGGAAGCAGAATCTTTTAATTTCAGATTTTTGCAGGAATAATCATGAATATTTAAAGTCGTAAGTGATATTTATTTGTTCGGATTTTCGATATCTCTACATGTTTTTGGTTTATAATTAAATGTTTGTGATTTTGAATTTACGAAATGCATTATCTCAAATGCCTAATAATCAAATTGTCCTCTTAGAAATGTCATGCTTTGAAGAGTTTAGGGATTTTAACCAGAGTTCTAACTTCCCAACTAAAAGTAAAGGCAGACAATGCAATAAGAAATAAATAAATGCAGAAAAGAGAAGCCAAGTTCCACAAACTGATGTAGGGGTCATCTCTCAAAGGCCAAACATTGACCTCTCTCCTCTCATTCACCGAATTCACATCTCCCTTGAATTTGTCCAGCAATTCCCAAAATCTAAAAATACCAGACTCTGACAAACTGTTCATCTTAATTTTGAACTTGTTGGACAAGTGGAGCGTAAAAATCCAATATCGCATTTGATTATGCAAAACCTCTTTGACAGCAAAGCAGTTGTACTTGGGAAAAGCGATTCGAAAACTCTCCGTTGTCCTCATGTAATCGAAATACGGACTGAGAAACGCCTTTTTAAGACCACCACCGTCAGCAAGAACTGCCTGGAGTATTGGAATGGAAATATTTAACACATTTATAGGCAACATCGTGTCGTTCATTTTATCAAGAATCTTGTATTTCCTGAACTCTCGTTCTAACTCTGTAAGACCCAGACCACCGGCATACAAATATTTTATTTTGTATCCAGCTTGTACAAGTTGTCTAAGATTTCCAAAAGGAACTACGGGACTTGGAGCTATGAGAGCCCCCGTTAAAAACGTCTCGTAGTAAGACGCACAAGTTAAGGCCAGAAAAAATGAAATGAAGCCCAGAATTTTGTACTTGATTATTGGGCTAGATTGTTTTAAACATATTGCTATACCATAAAACAAGTAGGTCAAACAGCCACCCAAAGTTAATTCCTGTTTTTTGGCTGAAATTAGGATCGGAATGATGCAAAGGACGACACAAATTGCCCCCCACACATGGAAATCAAATGGGGACAACCAAATGCCTAAACTGACCTTTTCGGATCTTAACTCAGAGTCGCAGTAAATAAGATGATGACCCTGTTCACCCACCGTAAAAAGGAAATTCGTATACGGCCTAAAGTCCAATGATCTATCTGCCACCCCTACGCTCGACTGAATAAATCCAAACATATTGAAACCACCGGTACTAATTGTGGCAGTAAGATTTGTTAATTGGAACAACGACTCCATCAGAACTATAGCGTGATTACAATGCGTCATGAAGTTCAGGTGTAGCTTACGACTCCAACGACTTAATGGGCAGAGATGGTTGGGGTTCTTGGGATTTGCATTTAATTCGAAACTTATAAAAGAAATGTCCACTTTCCTCCACAGATGTCCCAGTTTGACGGTTTCCATGTGCCCGACGATTTCCCCCTCGGGTACTTCATATAATATTGGCCTGCAGAAGGGACAGAAAAATCCCCAGGAATCTCTGCCATTTAATCTAGTGACCCAAAACATTCGGCTGGAGATATGCAGAAATAGTAATTTTGGAGGTTGAGGCGACAGAACGACGAAAATTGACCTTTGGATGTCGGACAAGTAGGTGTAGTTGTTGAAATGAATGAATCGATGTAGTCTGATGTCGTCATGTTTGAATTGGATGATGAGGTTGATGGTACAGACTTCGAAGACGGAGTGGGTTGGTCCGATTCTTCTGCTGTCGTTGGAGTCCAGGATTGTCCAGAGGGGGTTGTTCTGTTGGTTTGAATGCATTACGTCCTCTGCCATGTCAATGGATCTTTGGTCGTTGGAGAAGGTTTTGAGATGGACGGTGCAGTGGCCGAAGGAAATCAGGTCTGCGATACTGGACACCTGTACCGTTAGCAGGAAAATGTTAAGTACATGTACAAGTGTCTTCATTTTTTTGAAGGGTTAAATAGTTTCGACTAGTTGTTAATAGTTAACTAGTTGAACAACTAGTTAGACTTGCCACCTTTTTGTCCAAGCTCGGATACTTCCAGAACAATTGAAAATATACTGCGTCGGAAATTATGACGAATGTTATCCAAAGAGGAGAAAATACGTGTTTTTAGGATAGCAGAATGTATTAAATTCAAATATGAACAACAATAGTTAAAGTAATGATGTTTCGTAAACATGGGAATTTGTTTAGGTAGTCAACCTGGCAATTATTGGCTTATTGATTTGTAGATATTTAACTTGAAATATAATACTGTTTACGTTTACTAATTATAGTTTCAAACCTAAAGATAATCTAAAGCATAATTTTAAGTTAGTGTAGGTTATATTCTAACAGTTTAAAAAGAATAACAAGCTTTATCGAAGATCAATAGATGGTTTTAATGCAATTATAATACTGTAGATGTTTACTTGTTTCGCAGTAAAAGCCCTTAATAATAAAAAACATTAATAATAGGGTTACTATTAGGTATTTGCTGTACTTTACAAGATGTTAGATTTTGTTATTGAACCTTTGGATCCTATGGGTTGTAAATATAATACATATTTATAATTTCGAAAATATTGTATTGTGAAGATAAGTAAAACACAGTAATTTTGCTCATTGATAAAAATCTTGATGATTAGTTATTCACCCAGCCAACGATTGTAAGGCCAAAAATATCGTTAAACCTGATAAAAGTAAATTTAACATATTCAAATTGGGCTGAACATTGTTGTTGCTGCGTCATTCAAGCATTAGGTGCTTTATATTTATTTTACATATGTTTGATCTTACAAAATGTTCAGATTTTAGATTACAAGAATTTAAATATGTCAACTTGACGGTCATGGAATGATTAATTTAAGGAAATATGGATTAGGTCATTTAAGAGTGCATTGCAAAGGCGTGAAATTTTCGCGATTTTAATACACAACGATTTGGCAATCAATTTGACAAAACAGTCAACCTTCCAAGTTTAAATCAACAAATCACTGGTTAGCTAGTTTCAAGGGAACATCAAGAATCAAATCAATTCTTACAAATACGAGACATTTAATTGCATATCTATTTGGTTATTTATACATTAAACTTGCAGTACATTATTCCAGACAGTAAAATTAAAATTACGCTTCCGAAACACGAACAGGTTGAACAAACAATAGCTTCGATGGATGGTTCGGTTGGACTTTAAAAAATGTTTTTTTAATTTTAACCAAAAAGATTCTTGTAATTCCCCCAATGTCGTCCCAAAATAATGAGGTTTGTCCCTTTAATTTCCTTCTTTCAACATTTTCCCATATCAAAGCAATGCAGCCACTTGCTACACAAATCATGCATAGAATAATCGTTGGGTAGAAATGCTCTTTTTTTAGGGCATCCACAATGTCTGCAGTCCACTTAAATTTGTCCCTTCGATTGATAATTATGGAGTTAAAAAGACGCCGACTATACGGAGGATTATTTAATTCATTTAAAATGAAATGTAACATTCTCTCTGCTTGCTTCCGCAATTCAAGACGCATAATGCCAGAGTGATCAAAATTGGCTAAAGCTCTATTGAAAAACAACATAAAGAAATTATTGACCCCTGTCCATGGAAACCTAACCTTCAATTCTTCGGCTATCATGTCATCATTTTCCAAACTGCTGACAAGGAAGTAATCCGTATCCAAAGTTAGCAGTGTAATGAAATCGGTGGCACCATTTGAGAAGGCTGCCATTGCAAACATCCTGAAGTCATGGTTAACCTGTTGGAATTCGGGTGGAAGTGTCATTACGCCTAAGTGCGCTGTGCTTATGTAGTGCTGTAGCTGCTTACCCTCGTCAATGTGAATCGCCTTCTTTGCGATCTTATCAAGCACTCCTCCTTGCCTATTCGCTACATTTACGACTAGATTTAATTTGATTAAATCCGACAATTTATGCTGCTGTGTAAATCCTTCAAAAACATACAGCTGACTGTCTGCTAATTCGGATATGCTTTCCGGCACCTCCGGATCCAACTTTTTGGTCATGAATGAAAACATGCAGCTCTTGTATCCATTCGAAATAACGATAGCAACCAGTAAAAATAATAATAACCATATTTTTGACCTCAGATGACCCTGCTTTGTCTCAAAAAAAGGCAACGAGATTTCAAGCAAAGCTCCGTAACTGTAAAAGAGCGTTGAAATAAATCCACCAAGTCCGTTCCGTGTGTATCTAAAGTAGAAGAACATTGTGAATGAAACGAATCCAACGGACAGGATGATAAGTACCCAAATTGAGAGGTCGAAGGGTTTGACCAACATGGTAAAGTCGGATTTCATCTTCTGGGCCAGAATGACAAAGATGTAGTCGACCTCTTCGTTGCAGTAGGGACTCCAATTCCACTTCTGGTACTGAATATCCAAAAATCGTTTCTGAATGACGGTGGGGGAAATTGCAAGGCGGTCTTTAAACACCTCTCCATAGGATTCTGAATCCTCCTCCCTTGAAAAATTCCATCGGAGGCTAAGGATATCCAGTAGGCCATCTTCATAGTCACCTCCATCACCGCGTATCTCCACCTCTTCAAATTGCATATGAATCCTCCACAGTTGGTCAAGGGCAGAGGTGGATTGGACTTCTGTAGGATCAACAGGAACTAAGAGCCTACCCTTCTCCTGTGAAATTTGATTGACAACAAATAAATCAGCGGTTTGAAGGACCAAAAGGTAATACTGAGAGGTCAGGTGAATGGTGTGAAGGGTTTTGAAGAACTGGAACAGTCTGTCCTGATTTTTGAAGGATGGTACGGAAAAAATGATGTAATTTGGAGTTTCTGATGCCAAAACCATTCGTTGTAGCATTGTTTTAGTTTCCGTTAGTACGTTTGAGTCGATGGTCATGAATCGGACTTCGCAGTTTCCAGAGTGTTTTTGAACTCTTTGAATGTTCTTCGTGTATGGCTTCATTAAACTGGTTACTTCGTAACGGCCCTTTAGCAATTGTTTTGACATGTCAATAATAGTAGGATGAACGGGGTAGCTCAAAAACAACGCCAAAAATCCAGGAATTCCGTTCTCGTTGATGAAATGGAATGAGCAGTCGGTTGGAAATATGTTTATGCTGGTGGAGATTTTATTTGATAGTGTGAGTGTTTTTATTGTCATTAAAAAAACAACTATCGTCGACATGATTGAAACTGGATGCACAAACATAGCTTGGATTTCGAAAAAAAACAGTGTTCTTTATAATTCAATTGTTTAACTAATTGTAAGTAGTATGTTTACTGGAATTCGGACTTTGAAACCGAGTTTTCCAAATTTATGCTTCCTATTTACAGAGGAGGCGAAAATGTATCTGACAAACTATTTTTCAATACAGTCGGATTAATAAACTTCGGCCCATGTATACGTATATTTATCATTGTAGAATGTCAAACTGGAACGCAAGCCGAGACGTAAAATATTCATAAACTCATCCGGATTCCGGCTTTTAATTTCCACAAGTGTTATACCCAACCATTGCTTTAACTAAGAAGAATGAGTAAATTTAAAACCGTTCTTTAGAAATAAATCAATTAAACTAACCACCATCAAAGGTAAAAAACAAAGATATTACGGCAGGCACCTTAACCGTATGCCCGATAAGGCCAATCTACGAATTTAGTCCGAAGTGTTTGAAGAATAATGGTTATCGATTTTTTTAGTTTTCCAATTCTGGGTAGGAACAGAACAATTGAAAATGTGCTGCGTCAGAAATTAAGACGAATGTATCCATACACTGAAGAAAATATGTTTTTAACATAACAGAATATATCAAATTCAAATAAGCAACAATTGTTCAAGTATTGATGCCTCCTAAACATTCCAGTATGTTTAAAACAACCTGGCAATTATTGGTTGTACATATTGTAGATATTTACCTTGAAATATAATATTGTTTACGTTTACTGGTTATAGTTTCAAACTAAAGGTAATTCTTTAGTGAGTATAGTGCTATCACTTCCGTTCGAGGGTCGTTACTTTACTTTTACTTTACTTTACGCAAGGAAAACTCCGTACAGTTAGTTAGAGCACCTGACATGTAAATAGGGGGAAGTGGATTCAATTCCCACCGGTATCTATTCCTATTATTGCCTCCCTTTCTGAATTGTTTGTAATGTGTTAAACAGTTAAACTGTTAAGGTCTTTATTTGTTTACCATTGCATATGATGTTAGTAAGTATGTATATGGAAACATATACGTGAATAAATTCTTAATCAAGTCTTACTATTTTCTTTTTAACTCGTATCGAATGATTTTCCATTACGTTACGTAAGTTATTGAAGGGGTGGGAGGAAAATAAATTAAAGGTCTGTTTTCGTAGCATTTTCATCTGAATTTTAAGTTTATCGATATTCCATTTAGGCAAGACTTCACACAAAAAAACTGCAGCGGAAAATGAAATACAAGAAAGATAAATCCAGAAGAGTGAAATAAGATTCGATAGACTGATGTAGGGGTCATCTTGAATCGGCCAGGCACTTAGTTTCCTCCTGCTATTACTCAAAATTACACTTCCTCTGAACTTTGTTAGGAATTCCCAAAAACCAAGAATCCCAGCCTCTGAAAATCTGTTCATGTTCCTTCCGAATTGCTGGGATAAGTTGAGATTGAATATCCAATAATGCATTTGAATCTGCAAAACCTCTTTAACCACCAAACACTTGTACTTTGGAAATGATATTTGAAACATCTCAGTTGCGTACCGATGGTCAGCAAAAAAACTGAAGAAAGCTGTTTTTGGCTTTTTGCTACTAAAGGTTGACTGGATTGCAGGAATAGAGAAATTTTTTATGGGGAGCATCGTTTCGTTCATTTTATTCAGAATCGTGTGTCTCCTGAATTCCCGTTCTGTCCCCATAATGCCCTTCATTCCCACATTACCCGGATCAAAATACCCGATTTTGTATCCAGCTTGAACGAGTACACTTAGATTTTCAAATGGGATTACAGGACTTGGGGATATTAGACTACCTGTGAAAAATGTCTCGTAGTACGACGCACAGGTCAGAACCAGAAACAATGAAACAAAGCCCAGAACTTTGTGCTGATCTATTGGGCAAGACTGTCTTAAAAGCATTGCCAAAGCATAAACAAAATATTTCAAATAGGAAATCAAATTAAATTCTCCCATCTTGACCGAAATAATGATTGGAATTATGACAAGAAGAAGTCCAAGACTAAACCAGACGTTGAAATCAAAGGGGGACAACCAAATGGCAAAGCCGACCTTTTCAGATCTTAACTCCATGTCACAATAAATAAGTTGCTTCCCGGATTCACCCACCGAATAGAGGTAACTGCTTATCGGTCCAAAGTCTGTTTCACCTACAAATCCTATGCTAGGATGAATGTAGCCAAACATGTTGTCAGAATGAAGGACATATTTGGTAGTAAGGTTCGATAATTCTGACAGAGATTCCATCACAACTACTAGGTTATTGCAATGTTTAAAAAAAAGTTGGTGTTCCGTACGATTCCATGGACTAGATGGACAAAGATGGATTGCATTTGGGGGGATAATCCAATATTTGAGGTCAATTGTTACTTTCTGCCAAAGTCTGCCTAGTTTGAAAGGTTGAAGTGTCCCGACATCTTGACCTTGGGCTACTTTATATAAGGTTGGCCAGCAATATGGACAGAAAAATAACCAGGTATCTCTGCCACCATCTTCTGATCTTGTCACCCAAAAAATTCTGCTTGTAATTTGGAAATATTCTTTATGTAATGTTCGTGGTTGGGATTGAAGATTAGACAGGATTACGTAAATTGACCTTTGGCTTGTGGACAAGTAGGTGTAGTTGTTCAAATGGATGAACAGGGCCAATCGACTTGCTTCTTCTTGTATTTGAATGATGAGGTTGATGGTGCAGATTTCAAAGACGTCGTGTGTGGGTTGGACTGTTTGCGTGTCGTTTGAGTCAAAGATTGTCCATAGGGGATTTGTGTTACGATTTGAATGAATGACGTCCTCAGCCATGTCAATCGATTTCTGGTCATTGGAGAAAGTTTTGAGGTGGACGGTGCAGTTTCCAAAGGAGCTCAGGTCAGGAATCCCAAATGCCCCTACCGCATGCAGGAAGGGAATAATTACCCCTAAGATAGTTCTCATATTTATTCAGATATTTAATAGTTTTGGAAATATAAAAAAAAGATGTTCCCGTCAATAGTTGTCGATGCGAGGTTTTTATGAGGTTGGACAGAATTGGAGTACTTAATTCTATGTAGAAGTTTTCTTACAGACAAAATATTGTAGACAGAACGTTGTTATTTGAATTAGATTTACCTTCAATTTTGGCCTTTATTTACATTTATACCCTCGAAAATATAATACATATTGTGGAGATAACTAAAACATACAGTAGTTTTATTGATCGATAAAATCTACACGATTAGTTTTTCAACCAGCCAACGATTGTAAGGCCACAAAATATCGTTTTACCTGATCGGATAAATAAAATGGAATATAAATAACATTCAACATTCTTGTCACGTCATCCAAGCGTCAGATTGTTTAGATTGAACAAAAAATTATACCCTTGCAACATTTTCAAAGATGTTAGATTACAATTTTACAACTAGTTGAATATGTCAACCTGACAATTATGGTTCATGGATTTAAGGAGATACCCTTACGTTGTGGTTTTAACTACTTTGCTTTAACTGGTTTTAACCACTAACCCCGGTTACAATTAGATTTAACTGGTTTCAACCACCCGGCTTTAACCTGTTTTAAGCAGCCTTAACAGACCCGGCCCGACTTTTAGGTAACTCTGCCCCAAAGTTATTTTTACTAAAAGTAGGATTTGGTATGGAATCAAATGGGTTAGCTGCTGGTATCGCAAATCATACGAGGTTAATCTTAACGTTATGGATAAACAATCTGAGTTTTTAATCCGCAAGATTAAAGTGGTATTAGGTTAATGTTACGGTCTTAATCTTGTATAAAGACTAATTAGGCCACTGGCCCTAAAATGTAATAAATTGAATTAAAATATTTATTAGTGGAATCAAATGGAATAAGTTATTTAATTCCAGGTAGAAATGAAGGAAGCCCTGATTTTAATCTCTAAAGTCTCGTTATAGAATTTAAATCCGTGTCTAGTAAAATGGTCAAGTATTGTTGTGGATTGTGGATTTTAGGTTGGATTCCTTCAAACTAAAAGGTAGGGATATTACGAGGGTTTGAAAGGTCTTCCAGAATTAATTCCAACTTGAGTCAAGTACCTTCGGCTACAAGTTTACAATCTCCGTAATCTCTTATCCGCTCAGACCAGACGAACATAAATTCAGAGGTCAACCCAAAGCCACCTCGTACACATCCCACCACCTGTAATCTGTATTTAGTTGGATTTTGGCTAAAACTCACTTCCAAGTCTATTTTCAATTCTCTCAGAAATTACACTTAAACATTCTGAGACATTTTCTTTAGGGATCGAAGGCTTTAAAATACATTGCTATTATTTCTCTCTCATTTATTACCAAGGGATTTCAAGCATAATCAACCGATTTAATTATATTATTTTCAATTATAACCTGAGAAATATACAATCTTGAGATTTATAACGATCCTGCAAAGCTTGTTCAACACGATGAAGCGAATGAAGACCGGAGGTGGAAATCGTGCGGAGAATCCACCCTCCAAGTCCGTATTCCAAGAAGGACCAAATCCTCTACTTAATTACGCCGTATGTTCAAATATCTCATTTATTCACCTCCCAAAAATAGGTAAACATTATCCGATGTATTCAACTATTAAAATAAAATTCTTCATTCTTCTAGGTTCTAGATAGATAGATACTTCTAGGGTCAGATCCGATTTCTAAGTAATTTTGGGCCCCTTTGTATACATTTAGGGGGAAATTACTGGGCCCCTTTGTTTGGGGGGATTTCAGTGACCTTTGGTTACCATAGATGATTTTATTTCCATTTTTCATGTCGAGGAAGATCATTTTTGCAGTTAATTATCAAAGATTGCAACTTTTCGCCTATTGAAATCATATACTGCAATTATTATGCAAAATCTGGTTGCCATTGGCAATTTTTTAATTTGCACTACCGGTTTGTGTGAAAAATGGCAAGTGAGTTGGAATACACCTAAAAAGTTTGTTAGAGCGAGAGGATGTGCACATGAGTGAGATTTTTGAGTACATGGCCACAGGAAATGTTCAGACCGATTTTAGTTTTTCGGGGAGTAAAATAATGGTGCTAGTAATAATGGTAGGACCATTATTTTACTCCCCGAAAAACCAATGGTACCCAAACTAAGAATTACGGAATTGTCTGTCATATTAAAATCATAGTTGATAAATGCACTTGCCGTGCACGACAAGGGAATTTATGAACTATGAATGGGTTTTAATGCTTGCGCAAATGTCCAAATCTGATAGCATATTTTGCCTATAAAATCCACTTACATGCGTTCTTTGAAGTCCGCAGTTTTTGGCAAGTGATAGTCGAATAGCCAAAAAAATGCGAATTTCAGAAGTGCAAATATTTTTGTAGATTTTTGCAAATAATTGTAAGTTTTTGCAAAGATTTTCCAGCTTTTGCAAGATTTGACCATTTCTGCACGGTCAAACAATCATCTGAACTCCTTTTGTTTGCCATAGTTACTCAGAATCTTCGCAATTTTTATTTCGTCGGTAAGGATCTGTAATTTATATCGAAAAGTCGGTAGCGGTTAGGCCAAAAAAGTACACATCGTCACAATATCAGATTTTTTAAAGTATCCTATCAAATTCTTGAGATCTTAATGAACAATTACATGCAAGTTAGAAATTTCTGATATTGTGACGATGGTCGATTACTCGACCCCAAAGTTGAGCCAGATTTACTAAGAAATCGGATCTGAGCCTTTGTAAAGTGTAAATTGTACATTCTTTCAGGTTTTGGCAGAGTTGATGTCCTACCTCCCACTTCCTGACCTCCGACACTGTCGACTAGTAAATTCATCCTGGAGAACTGCCACCACCCCTTATCTCAAGAAGATCTCTTGGCTAAACTGTCATGAGGCATCTCCACGAAATTGTGGTAGATTATGTAACAAAAACCAAGATCTGGCTCTGGACGACCTTTGCTTCTCCAACCAGGATTTACATCGGGACCTTACTGAGCTCGGGCAGCTTGGGATTCAAAACTTCCGTCTACGACGTCCACTATACCCATTCGTATCAAGTTCTATTTCGAAGGAGACTGTTTTGAAATTATTAGTGGATTATGGTCCAGATTTTAGAAATGTCGTGTTTCCAATTTCGATTGTGCCATTGGAAGTTTTTGAGACTGGTTTGACCTATCTGCCCAACCTTGTGAGTTTAACTATCAATTTTGACATGGCTTTCATTCAAAATAATACTGTGTGGCCTTTCTGGACATCCTCAACCCTACCCCAAGAGATGCCTTCAATCAAGCTGATTTGTATCCGGAATCACAATTTTATTACTCACGCAGTAAGAGGAAGTGTGGATGCGAATAATCATTTAAATTCCCTGAAACGTCTGCTTCAAGTCGCACCCAATTTGGAGACATTGGAACTGCACAATTCACATCGTATTCAAAGGCCGAACTGGGATCCGGACAGGTATGGGGATCCTTGGAAAGTCATCAGAGAGTCTGAGAATCTCTACCTCCGGTTATTGGTGGAGGAGGGTAAGGCCCTTTGTCCTAAACTGAAGGACCTTAACTTCTGTGCGTTTGACTGCATGTCAACGTGGGATATGAAACTCATTCTCCAACTGGACATTAATCTTCGCCAGCTTGTACTAAAAATATTCATTTCCGATTCCACATATACAGCAGAGGATGTTCGTCCTTTCATCCTCAGTCTCCTAGAACGGCATCGGTCCAGTTTGGAAGTTTTAGAATTGCGAATCTCATCGAATATTGTGAAGGATGACAACTCTCCACCTTTTCCTCTGCGATTTCCTTGTTTTCAAAAACTGAGGAAGCTCTTGGTTGAACTTACACGTCACGACTACGTAAGTAATGGACCCATCAGATTCGAACCCGTAGATTACGCCACCAAGTTCCCAGCTTTGAAGGACCTCAGCTTGTTGTTCTCTGATAAGAATGAGTTGTGGGAGGATTCATCAAAATTTGACAGAAGGATTGACTTCTACAATCAGTTCTTCCCAGATGATGGACAAGTCTGTCCAACACTTCAAAGACTGACTGTTGAAGTACCCCATCCGAAAACAAAAAGTTCAGAGACTTTTCCGGCTGCCTATTTGCAATTCAGCCGACGTCTAGACCTCATGTTCCCGAATGTTCATAATCACGAGGAGGTAAAGGCTTGTAGGGCAATGAAGCCTACCGATTTTGAACAGTTCGTGGCTAATGAAACCCGTCGGGTTACTCGTTCCATGACAAAAAAGTTTAAAACCGCTGTCTAGCCGATTGAGTTGCGTCAACAGTTGACGAGGCTTGTAGTTTAAATTCGGCCTGTACTTGGTCCCCCTTGTTGAATTATGAGTAAAGACGGAATTAAGATTCGTCACTTGAAAATTGCCTTCCTTAAATAAGAGGTTGCTGCAAGTATTATATTGATTGTTTGAGTGTATAAAGTGTGTCCCTGACTTTTATTTTTGAGCCCTGTGTCGGATTTTATTGTACGTTCCCCTAAAGTTCCATTTGAAGTTGCAATGTCTTCGGTTACTTTTGAACGAGAGTTCATTTTATATTTGGAGATCATCAATTCTCTTGTTTTCAATTAAGGACATAAATACCTTTTGTAATTCTTCGTTTATAATAATGATTCATTTTTGTCCTTGTGTTGCATCCGATTTTTGGATTCCTGATTTTCCCAGCGCTCAATCTGCCATCTAAAAGATGTGATTTAATTTTTGAGATTAATAAATGTGACAATCCTTAAAAACTAAAGTTAGTGTTGTTTCATTAAGTGCTTTCCATCCTTGAATATTGTTTTTAATTTCCATACTTTCACGGTACAATATAGGATACAACTTTATTTTACAAGTCAAGCTTTCGATCATTAGCAATGGTCTTCTTCAAAGAAAAGTCAGTATTTAAAAACAATATTTTAAAAACCCATCGACTCAGACCAAAAAGTCTTCTAAAAACCTGGAAAAACATTTTTTCTGAAAAAGGCTGAAACAGGTAATGTACATTGTTTAAAACTCCTTAAAATGCAATAACAAAGAATATAGACTCAAGCAATGGAAAACAAGCTGAAAAAGGTAAACTAGGCTGTAAAATCTCCAAAATAGGCTAAGAAAACTTCAAAATCAGCAGAAATAAATTCCTCTTGTAATCATCAAAAGCGTTGATTGGTGGAATTAATTGACGGAAATAAATCGGATTAAAGTCCTCGTATCTCAAATTTCCAGAGGTTATGGATAAAAAATCTGAGTTTTAATACGCAAGATTAATCTGTTATGAGGTTAATGTTACGGATCTTTATTTGGCATAAAGTGTAATAAGGCCACTGGCACTAAATAAAAATCAATTCCAACAAAACATTAAAAAGTGGAAATAAATCGAATATTTTTTTTAAATTCTAGGCTAGAAAGGCAGAAAGTTAAGGAAGCCCTTATTTTAATCTCTACCCGACTCTACCGTCTATTTATAGAATTTAAATCCTTTTTCAGCCAAATGGTCAAGTAGTGTTGTCTGTTATTGTAGGTTGGATTCCTTCAAACTAAAAGGTAGGGATACCCATTCTATATAGTGAGGGTTTGAAAGGTCTGCCAGAATGAATTTAAACTTGAGTCAAGTACCTTCTGCTACAATATTACAATCTCCATAATCTCTTATCCGCTCAGACCAGACGAACATAAATTCAGAGGTCAACCGATAGCCACGTACACATCCAACTGTACTCTGAATTTATTTGGGTTTCGGCTAAAAGTCACTTTCAAGTCTATTTTCAATTCGTTCAAAAGTTACACTTAAACATTCTGAGATATTTCCTTCTCTGGACTCGAAGACTTCAAAATACATTTATTCAGCCTCTCTCATTTGTTTCCGAGGGATTCCAAGGATAATCAGCCGTTTTTAATTGCATTATTGGCAATATATCTTTAAAAATAATCAAAGTTGAGAATTAATACGATTCGGTTAAGGCTTAACCGTCCTACCTGTTGAACGCGATGAAGCGAATGAAGACCAGAGGTGGAAATCCTGCGGAAAATCCCCTCAAGTCCGTATTCCAAGAAGGACCAAATCCTCTCCTTAATTACGCCGTATGTTCAAGAACATCATTTATTCATCCCCCAAAAATAGGTAAACATTATCCAAAACTTGTAAAGTAAGAATTGTACATTCTTCCAGATTTTGACAGAGTTGATGTCCTACCTCCCAGTTCCTGACCTCCGACACTCTCGACTCGTGAATTCAGCCTGGAGAACAGCTGCCACACCTCACCTCGAGAAGATCTCCTGGCTAAAATGTCATAAGGCATTTCCACGAAGTTGTAACAAGGAACAGGATCTGGATGACTCCTGTATTTCCAAACATGCTTTTCATCGGGACCTTGCTGGGCTCGGGCAGCTTGGGATTCAAAACGTCCGTCTACACCTTCCAGCATTTCTATCAAGTTCTACTTCGAAGGAGATTTTCTTGAAATTATTGGAGGAGTGTGGTGCAGATTTTAGAAATGTCGTGTTTCCAGTTTCGATTGAGACATTGGAACTTTTTGAAACTGGTCTGACCTATCTGCCCAATCTTGTGAGGTTAACTGTCAGGTTCGACATGCCTTTCAGTCCGGCAACGGTGGGGCCTTTCTGGACATCTTCAACCCTACCTCGAGGGATGCCTTCAATCAAGCGGATTTGTATCTGGAATCACAATCGTATTACTCAAGTAGTAAGGGGAAGTGTGAATGCGAATAATCATTACAACTCCTTGAAACGTCTTCTTCAAATCGCACCCAACCTGGAGATATTGGAACTTCAAAATTCCCTTCGTATTAAAATGCCGAATTCGAACCCGGTCAGTTATGCGGATCCTTGGAAAGACGTCAGACAGTCGGAGAATCTCTACCTCCGGTTATTGGCGGAGGAGGGGAAGGTCCTTTGTCCTAAACTGAAGGACCTTAACTTCTGTGGGTCTGACTGCTTGTCAACGTGGGATTTGAAACTCATTCTCCAACTGGATATCAACCTTCGCCAGCTTGTACTACGAACATTCATTTCCGATTCCACATATATTAGTGAGGCAGTAGAGGATGTTTGTCCTTTAATCCTCAGTCTCCTAGAACGACATCGGTCCAGTCTGGAAGTTTTAGAACTGCGAATCGAATCGGATATTAAGAACGATGGCAACTCTCCTCCGATTCCTCTGCGATTTCCTTGTTTTCGAAAATTGAGGAGGCTCCTGGTTGAACTTCAACTTTGCGACCACGGAAGTGATGGAACCATCAGATTTGAAGACGTAGATTACGCCACACAGTTCCCAGCTTTGAAGGACCTTGAGGTCCTTCAAAGCTGGGACAACAGACTGGGCAGTCTGTTGTACTCCGATAACAGTGAGGAAAAGGGAAATTCATCGACATTTGACAGACGGATTGACTTCTACAATCAGTTCTTCCCAGACGATGGACAAGTCTGCTCAACCCTTCAAAGACTGACTGTTGAAGTACCCCATCCGAACATTCGAAGGTCAAAGAATATGCCGACTGCTTATCTTCAATTCAGCTGCCGTCTGGACCTCATGTTCCCGAATGTGCATAATCACGCAGAGGTGAAGGCCTTTAGGGCAATGAAGCCTACCGACTTTGAACAGTTTGTGGCTAATGAAACCCCGTCGGGTTACTCGTTCCATGACAATATAGTTTAAACCCGCTGTCTGTGAAGCCGATTGAGTTTCGTCAACAGTAGACGAGGCTGGTATTTTAAATTATGTTTGTATTAGGTCCTCATTGTTAACTTAAATACGAGTAAAGACGTAAAGAGTAAGTTTCGGCAATTGAAAATCAGCTGCAACTGCCTCCTTTAAACTAGAGGTTGCCTCAAGTATATTGAATACATATTGATGGTCGGAGTGTATAAAGTGTGTAGCGTGACTATTATTTTTCAGCCTTGTGTCGGATTCCATTGTATGTCCCCCCAAAGTTTCATTTGAAGTTGCAATGTGTTCACTTACTTTTGAAAGATAGTTCATTTTACATTTGTAATTCTTCGTTTAATAATGATTCATTTTTTTCCGTTGCTTTGCATCCGATTTTTGATTAACAAATGTGAAAATCCTTGTTTCCTCGTTTTTTTTACTCATAGAAGTGACGATGCCCTTACGGGGAAGGGAAATTACATCACAGCATTTATGTATTGATAATAATAAGGTTTATGAAGTAAGTATACTTGAGGGTGAGAGATAATTAAGTTACAGAAGATAATAATAATAATAATAATAAGTACCGTTAATAATAATACCGTTTTTAACTACCGACTAGCACTTACCATCTTATTATTGGATCTGTATCTTATGATAATATGGTCTGTCTGAATAAACATAATACAATACAATACCATACAAAATTATTAATAGCGACTTAAGAGGAGAAGGTCAGAATCGTACGGAAACCAAACTCCAACATTTTCACACCAACGTATCCAGAATTTAAAGTTGGACTCAGACTATAATTTGTACTTCCCAATGGGCTCTAGTATTGGAGATATCTGAGGTCGGGGGGGGGGGGGCACGGAAGAGGGGTTTGAAATACAATAGCTAAGCCGCGCTGAAATTTATTTCACACAATAGCTAAGCCCTATACTAAACTCAGTTTTCGCGTCCGCCTATAGCGCGCATCCTGTCCCTTCATTCTGAAAAGTTTCCCATAGTCTCTCATCCCTCCACAAACAATTTCAATTAGGGACATCATACCAATCTGAAAATTGTATTATTCAAACTCTTCAGTAAAACAGGGTGTTAATTAATTAATGAACATACACCACTTTCGGATAATTTCCAAGTGTTAGGATTTAGTATTTCAGATTGAAAAAAACTCTTACAACAATTCCAAGAATAGTAGAGACAGGGTTTGAAGTATTTGCGGCCTTTGCAGAATCAAAATTCCCGACACCTTTCATGACTTCTGGGATTTCCAACACTTTCAGACATAGAAATATACGAGAATTTCAACAACAATTTCACTTCCGCCTGACACTGAAACACGGATGAATAAAAAGTATAAAAATGTGGAACCAATTGACAATAAAGTCAGAGACAATTTGGCACTCTGAATCGTGATTCAGACTGAATATGAGAATGGTGAAATAAATTAGCAGTTAAATCCCCCTCTGACCTTGGACAATTTGGAAAGTAAAAGAATAATTATTTTAATGTGTAGGTAATCAAGATTGCATTACCCTTTTAATTTATGGCCCAACAAATGACTTCCAGCATCCATAACAATTGTATTTGAGTTAGGCATGCACAGTTTCCTATTTTTGTCATCGGCCCCTAACTTATTTGTTCTAAACGACAGGTTAGGCATGGAAGTTAATTGGTGTAATTAATTGCTGGAAATAAATCATATTAAAGTCCTCGTATCTCAAATGACCAGAGAGGTTGTGGATAGACAATCCGAGTTTTAATCCGCAAGATTAATATGTTATGAGGTTATTCTTACGGATCTTTGTTTGGCATAAAGTCTAATAAGGCCAGTGGCACTAATTAAAAATCAATTCCAACAAAATATTTAATAGTGGAAATAAATCTAATGTTTTTTTGTAATTCCAGGCTAGAAAAGCAGGAAAGACCCTGATTTTAATCTCTACCGTCTTTTTCAGCCAAATGGTCAAGTTAATAGTGTTGTCTGTTATTATTGTAGGTTGGATTCATTTAAACTGGGATAGCCTAATTATGAGGGTTGGGAGGCTCTGTCAGAATTAATTCAAACTCATTGAGTCCAATACCTTCTGCTACAAGCTTACAATCTCCATAATGTCTTATCCGCTCAGTCCAGACGAACATAAATTCAGAGGTCAACCTACAGCCACCTCGTACACATCCAACCTGTAATCTGCGTTTATTTAACTACATTTTACCATCTGAGACAGTTTCTTTGAGGACTCGAAGGCTTTAAAATACATTTATTCTCCCGTCTCATTTGTTACAGACGGATTTCAAGTATAAACATCATCTCTTTTTCTAAATTATATTATTGGCAAGTATATCCTGAAAAATAATCAATCTTGAGACTTAGTCCGATCCTACAAAGCTTAAACGTCCTACCTGTTGAACACGATGAAGCGAATGAAGACCGGAGGTGGAAATCGTATGGAGAATCCACCCTCCAAGTCCGTATTCCAAGAAGGAGCAAATCCTCTACTTAATTACGCCGTATGTTCAACAACCTCATTTATTCATCTCCTAATCATATCCGATGTATTAAACTGTTAAAGTATAAATTGTAAATTATTTCAGATTTTGGCAGAGTTGATGTCCTACCTCCCAGTTCCTGACCTCCGACACTGTCGACTCGTAAATTCAGCCTGGAGAACAGCCGCTACCCCCTATCTCAAGAAGATCTCCTGGCCAAGATTTCGTAATGGCAAAACGGCATTTCTACAAAATTGTCCAAGATTATGTAACAAAGGACCTGGTATGGATGACCTATGCTCCTCTAAACATTCTTTAAATCCTGGTCGGGGACTTACTGAGCTCAGACTGCGTGGGATTCAAAACTTCCGTCTTCCACGATTCCCACCAACTTTTACTTCGAAGGAGACTATATTGAAATTGTTAGAGGACTATGGTGAGGATTTTAGAAATGTTGAGTTTCCAATTTCGATTGTGCCATTGGAAGTTCTTGAGACTGGTTTGACTTATCTGCCCAATCTTGTGAGTTTAACTATCAAGTTCGAAGTGCCTTTCAGTCAGACTTCAGTGTGCCCTTTATGGACATCTTCAACCCTGCCCCGAGGGGTGCCTTCAATCAAGCGGATTTATATCTGGTTAAATTACAAATTTCATACTCCAGTACTACGAATCAAATCGCACCCAACCTGGAGGCATTGGAACTGGAAAATTCCCTTCGTATTCAAATGCCGAACTGGAATCGGGTCAGGTATAGGCATGGGGATCCTTGGAAAGTCCTCAGACAGTCTGAGAATTTCTACCTCCGGTTATTGGTGGATGAGGGTAAGGCCCTTTGTCCTAAACTGAAGGACCTTAACTTCTGTGGGTCTGAATGTCTGTCAACATGGGATATGAAACTCATTCTCCAACTGGATATCAACTTTCGCCAGCTTGTGTTACGAACATTCAGTTCCGCTTCCACGGATCCTAATGAGGCAGTAAAGGATGTTCGTCCTTTCATCCTCAGTATCCTAGAACGACATCGGTCCAGTCTGGAAGTTTTAGAACTGCGAATAAAATCGGATATTGAGAAGAATGAGAACTCTCCCCCGATTCCTCTGCGATTTCCTTGTTGTCCAAAATTGAGGAAGCTTCTGGTCGAACTTTACCGTTTGGAAGATGGAAGTCAAGGAACCATCAGATTCGAACCCGTAGATTACGCCACACAGTTCCCGGCTTTGAAGGACCTCAGTTTGTTGTACTTTGACTTCAATGAGCTGTTTTTGGGGGATTCATCGGGATTTGATGGTCGGGTTGACTTCTACAATCAGTTCTTCCCAGATGATGGACAAGTCTGTTCAACCCTTCAAAGGTTGTCTGTCGAAGTACCCCATCCTAAAATTGAAAGTAGAGAGACTTTTCCGCCTGCCTATTTGCAATTCAGCAGACGTCTGGACCTCATGTTCCCGAATGTTCATAATCACGCGGAGGTGAGGGCCTGTAGGACAATGAAGCCTACGGATTTTGAACAGTTTGTGGATAATGAAACCCGTCGGGTCACTCGTTCCATGACAAAAAAGTATAAAACCCCTGTCTGTGAAGCCGATTGAGTTTGGTCAACAGTAGGCGAGGCTTTTAAATTTCGCCTGTATTTCGCATCCGCATTGTTGACTTACGAGACAAGACGGAAAGTAAGTTTCGTCCCTTGAAAATCAACTGCAACTGCCTTTCTTAAACTAGAGGTGATTCAAGTATATGAATATTAATGGTTGAGTGTATAAAGTGTGTCCGTGACTATCGACTATTATTTTTGAGCCTTGTGTCGGATTTTATTTTACGTCTCCCCAAAGTGACATTCGAAGTTGTAATTCTTCGTTTAATATTGATTCATTTTTGTCCTTGTTTTGCATCCGATTTTTGGATTTCTGATTTTCCCTACGCTCAATCCGCCATCTAAAATATGTGATTTAACCCATCAGTTTAATAAATGTGATAATCGTTAAAAACTAAAGTTAGTATTGTTTCAAGAAGTTCTTTCCATCCTTGATTATTGTTATTAACTTCCATACTTTCACGGTCAGTGGAGAATAAGAATAGTTTTTTCCATGCCCAAAATACTGGAAATTACCAGATCAAAAAACGCGGTCTGGAAATTACCAGACCTGAGCCGGAAATTACCAGCCTGGGCCTGGTAATTTCCAGTCTTTTGGGTCTGGAAAAAACCATCCTTATTCTCCACTGACGGTACAATAGGACTACAACTTATTTTACAAGTCAAGCTTTAGATCATTAGCAATGGTCGTCTTAAAAAAAGTCAGTATTTTATAAAAATACTTTAAAAACCCGTCGACTCAGACCAAAAACCAGGGGTGGGCAAAATACTTGCATGGGCAAAATACAAAATACTATTTTCATTTTGTATTTTCAGCCCTACTCCAAGAAAGTATTTTGTATTTTCCTGTTCGGGAGAAAAGTATTTTGTATTTTGTATTTTGTATTTTGTCAATATATTAAATTAGGAAAGTATTTTAAACACTCTAAAAATACAAAATACATTTCCCAACAAAATGCTCATGTAAAGTTGTAAAGCCATTACAGCTCTACCTATTGGAGAGTAATTTTAAAAGTATATCGGTTTTTTCAATAAAATTAGTAAATCGTAATGCATTGAGTGAAAGTGAAGCCCAATAGATTGTAGTCATGCATGTTATTATGATGTTATTAGGCACATAGTATGTATTAGTATGCAATTTATAGCATGTATTTTGTATTTTCATGTTGAAGTATTTTAAATACTATTTTGTATTTTGTATTTTCATCTCCGTGCCAAGAAAGTATTTTGTATTTTGTATTTTCGGGCTTGGGGGGAATGTATTTTGTATTTTGTATTTTCGGGCTTGGGGGGAATGTATTTTGTATTTTGTATTTTGTATTTTGTGGTTAAAGTATTTTGCCCACCCCTGCCAAAAAGACCTGGAAAAACCTCTGGAAAAACATTTTGTCTGAAAAAGGCTGAAAAAGGTAATGCTCAATGTTTAAAACTGCTTAAAATGCAATAACAAAGAATACAGACTCAAGCAATAGAAAAACAAGCTCAAAAAGGTAAACTAGGCTGTAAAATCTCCAAAATAGACTAAAAACTTCAAAATCAGCAGAAATAAGTTGCTCTTATCAAAAGCGTTGATTGGTGGAATGAATGGATGGAAATAAATCGGATTAAAGTCCTCGTATCTCAAATGACCAGAGAGGTTGTGGATATACAATCTGGGTTTTAATACGCAAGATTAATCTGTTATCAGGTTAATCTGGCATAAGGCCGGTGGCACTAAATAAAGATCAATTCCAACCAAACATTTAATAGTGGAAATAAATCGAATGTTTTTTTTAATTCCAGGCTAGAAAGGCAGGAAATTACGGAAGCCCTTATTTTAATCTCTACCCGACTCTAGCGTCTATTCATAGAATTTAAATCTTTTTCCAGCCAAATGGTCGAGTAGTGTTGTCTGTTATTGTTGGTTGGATTCCTACAAACTGGATAGGATAGGGATAACATAATTATGAATGAGGGTGAGGAGGCTCTGTCAGATTTAATTTAAACCTATTGAGTCAAGTCCCTTCTGCTACAATCTTACAATCTCCGTAATCTCATATCCGTTCAGATCAGACGAACATAAATTCAAAGGTCAACCGAAAACCACGTCGTACACATCCCACCTGTAATCTGTATTTAGTTAAATTACATTTCAACCTTCTGAGACACTTTCTGTAAGAACTCGAAGGCTTTAAAATACATTTATTCAGCCTCTCTCATTTATTACAGAATGACTTCAAGTATAATAATCAACCCTTTTTCTAAATTATATTATTGGCAAGTATATCCTGAAAAATAATTATCAATCTTGAGAATTAATACGATCCTGCAAACCTCAACCGTCCCACCTGTTGAAAGTTGAACACGATGAAGCGATTGAAGACCGGAGGTGGAAATCGTGCGGAGAATCCCCCCAAGTCCGTATTCCAAGAAGGACAAAATCCTTTACTTAATTACGCCGTATGCTCAAGAACCTCATTTATTATTCTCCTAATCATATCCGATGTATTAAACTTTTAAATTATGAATTGTACATTCTTTCAGATTTTGGCAGAGTTGATGTCGTACCTCCCAGTTCCTGACCTCCGACACTGTCGACTCGTCAACTCATCCTGGAGAACAGCCGCCAAACCCTACCTCAAGAAGATCTCCTGGCTAAACTGTCATAAGGCATCTACACGAAGTTGTAGATTTTGTAACAAACAGGACCTGGATGAACTTTGCTTCTCCAACCGCAATTTACATCGGGACCTTACTGAGCTCGGGCAGCTC
Source organism: Desoria olivacea (assembly GCA_034695115.1). NCBI lineage: Eukaryota > Metazoa > Arthropoda > Collembola > Entomobryomorpha > Isotomidae > Desoria > Desoria olivacea. The sequence goes on from JAQFZA010000298.1 coordinate 25,099, forward strand.
GGGATTCAAAACTTCCGTATACGACTTCCACCATACCCATTCGTATCAAGTTCTATTTCGAAGGAGACTATCTTGAAATTATTGGAGGATTATGGTGCAGATTTCAGAAATGTCGTGCTTCCAGTTTCGATTGTCCCATTGGAAGTTCTTGAAACTGGTCTGACCTATCTACCAAATCTTGTGAGTTTAACTATCAATTTCAACATGCCTTTTAATCAGGCTACTGAATGGCCTTTCTCAACCCTACCCCGAGGGGTGCCTTCAATCAAGCGGATTCGTATCTGGAATAAAAATGTTAATATTGAAGTAAGCGGAAGTGTGGATGCAAATAATCATTACAACTCCCTGAAACGTCTTCTTCAAATCGCACCCAACCTGGAGACATTGGAATTGCGAAATTCCCTTCGTATTCAAATGCCGAATTGGAATCCGGACGAGGACGGGGATGAATGGAAAGACATCGAAGAGTCTGAGAATCTGTACCTCCGGTTATTGGCGGATGAGGGGAAGGCCCTTTGTCCTAAACTGAAGGACCTTAACTTGTCTGACTATTTGTCAACCTGGGATCTGAAAATCATTCTCCAACTGGATATCAAGCTTCGCCAGCTTGTACTACGAACATTCATTTCCGATTCAACATATTCTAATGAGGCAGTAGAGGATGTTTGTCCTTTCATCCTCAGTATCCTAGAACGGCATCGGTCCAGTCTGGAAGTTTTAGAATTGCGAATCGAATCGAATATTAAGAACATTTTTCCTCCGATTCCTTTGCGATTTCCTTGTTGTCAAAAACTGAGGAGGCTCCTGGTTCAACTAAGATGTAACGAAGATGGACGTCATGGACCCATCAGATTTGAACTCGTAGATTACGCCAACCAGTTACCAGCTTTGAAGGACCTTAGTTTCTTGTACTTTGATTACAATGAGAAGAAGGGAAAATCATCGACATTTGATAGACGGATTGACTTCTACAATCAGTTCTTCCCAGATGATGGACAAGTCTGTTCAACCCTTCAAAGACTGACTGTGCAAGTACCCCATCCGGAAGTTGAAAGTATAAAGAGCATGCCGGCAGCTTATTTGCAATATGGCTGGCGTCTGGGCCTAAAGTTCCCGAATGTTCATAATCACGCGGAGATGAAGGCCTGGAGGTCAATGAAGCATACGGATGTTGAACAGTTTGTGGCGAATGAAACCCGTCGAGTAACTCGTTCCATGACAAAAAAGTTTAAGACCGCTGTCTGTGAAGCCGATTGAATTTCGTCAACAGTGGACGGGACTTGTATTTTAAATTCCGCTTGTGTTTCGTTCCATTGTTGACTTACCAGTAAAGACGGAAAGTAAGTTTTGTCACTTAAAAATCTACAGCAACTGCCTTCCTTAAATTAAAGGTTGCTTCAAGTATATATTGATGGTTTGAGTGTATAAAGTATGTGTCCGTGACTATTATTTTTTAGCCTTGTGTCGAATTGTATTCTACGTCCCCCCAAAGTTACATTTGAAGTTGCAATGTCTTCAATTAATTTTGAACGTCAGTTCATTTTATATTTGGAGATCATAAATTATCTTCTGTTCAATTGAAGACATCAATACCGTTTATAATTCTACGTTTAATAATGATTCATTTTTGTACTTTTGTTGCATACCTTTGCCGTTTTGAATTCCTGATTTTAATTACTCTCAATCTACCATCTAAAATATGTAATTTAATCTACCAGATTAATAAACGTGATTGTCCCTAAAAACTAAAGTTAGTATTTTTAAACAAAAAATTAAAAACTCATAGAATCAGACCAAAAACACCTCTAAGAACCTAAAAAATCCTCTAGAAAAACAGTTTTTTAAAAAAAAAAGCTGAAAAGGGTAATTTAAAATCCTTACAACTGCTTAAAATGCAATAATAAAGAACATAGACTCAAGATAGGGAAAATGGGCTCAAAAACGTCAAAAGCAGCAGAAATAAGTTGCTCTTATACTCATCAAAAAAGTGTCGGTGACCTTAATTAACTTTGTCTTGAGTTTTTTTTAAAAAACGTTTTCGTAATTTTTGTTCTTCTTTTTAAATTGCAGCCACTTGAAAAATCCTAATCTGATTTCTAAAATGTTGTGCTTATTTTTTAAGTTGAAATGTTAGCTTTAATTTAAGATAATAAAACCTGAGGTCCAATGAAGACTTTTGAAGAAGAATGTGTATGAAGTTGTAAGGTCACCCGCTGGAAACCCTGTATATTCCTTCTACGTATAATACCTAATATTAGACGGAAAGTACAACCTCTCGGAAGTTTGTAAGGACTATGACCTTGAATCTTCTGGCCTTGAAGTTGTAATCATCGTAAATTACGGTGTAAATCCCCCTTCAACTGCAGAATTAGGGGGGGGGACTATTCCAGGAGGGAATTAATAAACTGATGCACTTTTTATTCACTTTTAATTAAAAATTGGAAACAAAACATATTTTTCATTGAACATTTTCGATTTGCGGTGAAGGGTTGGCCTGGGTTTCTGAATTCCGTTCCCTAATGCATGGTGAAAACAATTTTGAATCTGCCTATTAAGCAGTTTGATGTAAATTTTAAATCGACCAACTCTATTCCAAATTCTTTGTCCACCTTCCCACAAATGTATTGCAGTTGCAAGTGAAATTAAAGAGAAATAGATCCAGAAGAATGAAGCAAGGTTCCACAAACTGATGTAAGGATCCTCTTGACTCGGCCAAACATTCAACCGTCTCCTATCATTTATCAACTTGACCTCACTTCTGAACTTGTCCAGCAATATTTCCCAAAATCTAAGAATCCCAGACTCTGAAAAACTGTTCATTCTCCTCCTGAATTCTTCGGATGAGTGAAGTTTGAAAACCCAGTAGAGCATTCGATTGTGCAAAGCCTCTTTGACAGCAAAGCATTTGTACTTGGGAAATGCTATTTGGAATTGTTCAGTTGCAAACTTGTTGTCAATAAAAGGACTAAGAAAGGCTGTTTTAGGCTTTTTTCCACCAAACATTGACTGGATTCCAGAAATAGTAAAATTGAATCCTTTGACCTTTACCAACGTCTCATTTATTTTATACAGAATCTTGTGTCTCCTGAACTCACGTTCTCTCCCCTTAATACCCGCGTCCACATCACCGGGATTGTAATATTTTATTTTGTATCCAGCATGAACAAGTTCACTCAGATTCGTAAAAGGGAGTACACGGTTGGGGGCTATGAGACTTCCAGTTAAAAACGTCTCGTAGTAAGTCGCACATGTCAAGACCAGAAACAATGATGTGAGACCCAGAAGTCTGTGCTTGTCTATTGGACATCCTTGCCTTAAAAACAATGCCAAGCCGTAAAACATGTAATTCAAATAGGAAATCCACGACCACTCTGTAGTGTGGACTGAAATGAGAATGGGGATTGTGCAAAGAACGATTCCAATTCCCATCCAGACATACAAGTCGAAGGGGGACAGCCAAATTGCAAAGTTGACCTTTTCAGACCTTAACTCTAGGTCACAGTAAATAATTGCCTGGCCGACTTGACCCTTTGTATACAGAAAATTCTTAAACAGCCTAACGTTTGTTGCATCCCCGAATACTACGCTCGCCAAAATAAATCCGTACTTGCTGGTGGCATTATGGCCGTATTGGGTAGTGAAATTGACCAATTGCGACAAAGACTCTATCAAAACTATTTCAGAATCACAATATGTCATGAAGAGCTTATGTTGCAGTCGAATCCACGGACTAGATGGACAGAGATGATAGGAATTAAGGGAGTTTGGAATCAGTGAGCTAACCATGTCAATTCTTACTTTCTGCCATAGTCTACTCAGATTTAAGGTTTGCATTTCCCCGACATGTTGTCCTTGTGGGATTTCGTAAAAACATTTCGAACAATATGGACAGAAAAATGTCCAGGAGGCTTTGTCATCGTCTGATTTGGTTAGCCAGAAGATTCGGCTTGGAAGTTGGAAGTACATTTTAAATAATTTTGGTGGTTGGGTTTGAGGAGGGGACAGGATTACGTAAATTGATCTTGGGTTGGAGGTCAAGTAGGTGTAGTTGTTTAAATAGATGAAGAAGGTCAGGCGAAGTGGATTTTCTTTTAATTGAATCAAAGTCAAAGTCAAAATATGGTTTATTAGTTGAATGGGCACAAATAATACATAATTGTGAATCTCTTTCAATTCCTGTACAATTTTTTCCAGCATCGGGTGCACAGCGCCGTTATAAATGAA
>JAQFZA010000299.1:0-29196 GCA_034695115.1 Desoria olivacea
CTTATAAACTGTTCTTGCAATCTGTCCTGGATACATACAAAGAAATTCATTCAGGACTTTGATTTGTAGTAAGCAAACCTATGGCCTACATCCATTTCAGGTTTACGATTAAGAATCAGTTTTTTCCTCCAGTAAACCGTGTTCATCTAATTCATAATTCAGCTTCATTTACATTCCTGTCAACGTGTAGTGTGTATATAGTACACTATCGTTCAACAGCCTACTGAATAGTTCAGTGTCCAAACTGTTATGGAATGCAACACTTGTAACAAAAAACTTGAAAAGGATAAATACGGTTTACTGACTCTTGTAAGGAAATAAAGCCGTTTAGATTGAAAAGGAAGTAAATAGGTCAGTAGGAATGGCCCATATTTGCACAGTGTGACTTATTAATAATGCATAGGTTTGTTTTGTATCGTAGAGGTGCAGATTGTAGATAAGGAAAAAGAAAGTAAGGCAAGACAGTAGAGTTTAATGCCCACAAGGTTTTTGCATGCACAACCTCTGCCTGCCTGCCTGCTTTCATTCCCATTCAAGTCGTGCTTTCTATACAAGAATAGCTATGGCTTTCTTATTCCTATCCCTATACGGCAGGAAAGGTAAATTACATTTGAGCTCTTAATGTTCCTCAAGCACGCAAACCTAAATACTGAAGTAACTCCTAAGATTTCTCTTCGTGCAAAAAATCAATGGTAATTTACTGCCTTGCTATCATCCGCAATTTCTATGTATTCCAGCACTTCAACAGATTTAATATGATCTGTCTAGAGAGTTGCAGAAACATTAGAAATAGGTTTGGTTCTTGAGGGCTTTTGGACATCATTTGTTAAAAATTCCGAATAAGAGTTTCCCGTAAAATGTAAGATGTGACATTGTTTTTGAATGGTGGCCGTTATAGCTCACTTTCTTCTGTCTTAAAAGCCATTTATGCCGACAAGAATGAGGATTACGGCCATTTTGGTTTTTTGTTGCTTATGTTTTATGATATGTCGGATTCATTGCGAATAAGGGTAGGTTTAGTCAGGGCCTTGGACTTTTACACAGATGTACTGCAGTCCTCAGATCGATCTGTTTAGAGCGTAGCAACAGAAGGATGTCCGATGTGAGACGTAGAAAGTGGAAGAGTAAAGTCAGAGGGCATAGATATTGTTACGGTTATTTCAGGCTATTATCATCCCTGCGTAGCTTACACAAGGTTTCGTAAAGGCTTAATTTATCTGCCTGTCCTCGCAACAACATGAACAATTGAGATGTAGGACAACCAAACTTAATCCAAGTCACCAGTGGAAAATTCCAACACCGTTGGAAATATCACATTCTCGCCATGGGGCTTTCAAAATACTTACAATTGAAAATCCTGTCCTGTTAGAAAGATGGGAAGTATATAGTTACCATTTTGGTAGGAGATGTGTACTTCTTTTTAAAATTGTCCTGTCAAGATCGGCTTTGCAATTAATATGTCAGTCAGTTTCCGGCGGAACGAAAAATTGCCCAATTCAGGTATAATTGTAGACAGTTATGATGTGATGGAGGTAAGTATATACAGTAGTTAAGTAAGTATACATATATCGGATTTAGAAGAGTCGGAGTATATGTGTACAGTTGTTGGTGAGTCATAACAGCTTTTTGTCGATTTAGCCACCGTTTTTGATAGACTTTTAGGTATGCTTTTTAAGTATGTTTGCCAAATTTTTCCAATGACATTCTATCTATTATGTCAGATGTCATTAACAAATGTTATTTTCTCCTTCATTTTCTAGTTCTATTAATATGTACGCATGAAGTAACAAATAAAGCTCTGCTGAAGAGTCATGTTACCTACATAATCCTTTTCTGAATTCGACACTGAAAAAGTGTCTCGAAGCAGTATTGATTAATTGAGGCAGGAGCAGTCAGAGTGAGTCACGAGGTCGACGCTAATGAGATTTCTTTGGTTTCGTGGTTTAGACTATCGAGTTACAATTATGCATGCACATTTTTTAATATTTGCTCCAGATAGATAAGAGAGAGTTATGCAGTTCAGGAATTGGATGACACTATGACACATTTTAGTACTTTAGTAAGGGTAATTTCGTTGTGGAAATGTTACTGACGATGAATCCTTCTGATTCTGAGGTTGTCTGATCACATGCTGTCACTTACATTCGTTCTTTCGCAGCAGATCTTCTTCTCAGCAAATCTGTGGGGAAACCTCACCTGATATTTTTTGCATGATGAAAGTAAAAGACACGTAGCTTGTGGTTGTAATTCAAAAGGAGTGATAAATCGAGTGCTAAAATTAAGTATCAATCAACTTTATAAATGTAGAAGTCCAAAACCTAGAAATGGAGGATAGTTTAATTTTAGTTACATAATACAAACCAAATTAGAATGTAGATTTCAAAAAGTCCGGACCTGTAACTTGAAGTATTTATTTAAATACAAGCGTCTACAGGAAAATAGAGTCTGACAGAGCAGGTGGGATAGCTGAGCTAGCATAGCTCGTTTTTAAACTTTAAACCTTGAATCGCACGGCAAAATTAATTAATTAATTGTAGTCTGCCAAAACTTTTATACTGTCATAGAAGTGGAGCCTTTTCAAAAGAAGGTAAATACAGCTTAATGTTTGAACTTGAAGTGCAAAACCTTTTTGGGTAATTGGGGTCTAAGCTCTTATATTAAATACAAGCTCAAAAAAACATCCTCATAGCACCTAGTGCGCGAACTAGTTTTTATTAAAAGATAAAAGTTTACATGTGTCGTGAAGCTTAGAGATTCTGGGAAAGAATTCGGAAGCTGAGAGAACAACGCATTTCTTGACTAAATGAAAGCATCCATTGATTAAGTGGGCCACGCTATAAGCAATCGATCAACTTTTGTGGAAGGATGGTTACGCTATGCAAAGACTATAAGTTCAATCAAATTCCAGTTGAATGCATAATTTATTCTTGACATATTTGACTCGACAGAAGTAGTTCTCGTGTTTCAAACTTATAAAATTAGAAATGTCAAGATGACAAGATGACAAGATATGGATGTCGCTTATTCTGGAGTCAAATTGTCGCCTACACTACTATTACGACATTACGTCGAAATGTTTTGATATCATAAGAAAATGAAAGAATGGTATGCTTTATGCTGGGTTATATAAGCATTTGGTCCAATTTGTTAACTTTTTTTTTTCGCAGTTTAATAACTTCTTACATTTTAGAATGTAGTAAAAACGATTTTGTCTGCAGTAATTATTCAAGAAAGATATCTATTGTGTAAGAATTTAAACCAAAAAAAGACAGGCCGGAACCTAAAAGATAAATTCACAATACGGTTTAGAAAAAAAGTGCATCAGGGCAGACAAACCAAAAAAGCAGAGGCTATGGCTAATCATCATTTGTCATTATTGTGTGTGAAGTATGCAACCTTGATTTGAGCTCGTTCAACTATCAATAATTGTATTGTCGGTGCCGAAAGCCGTAAAGGCATATCGTACAATTATATTGTGGTTCTTTATGAGCTGCAAAATTGCAAAATACATTTTCAAGAAAGACCCAGCTATTTAACAAAAGCAAGTGGTCTCATCAATCCCAGTGAAACTTCATAATTATCAACCATTATGTGTGCCACTCCACATGCTGCTAATATCGTGAGTCGGATTCATAAGGATAAGCTGCAGATGAGTAGCGGATTCTGCCTTTAAAGCCCCCCTTCTTACTTCATGTGTACTGTTTCTGTAATTATGATGATTATTACCATACGTATGAATGCTACAAGAGCTACTTTGCGGTTTGCATTTTGTTTGTAAGATACTCTGATGTTTTCTTCAGGGAGAATTCTGAGCCAAGCATAACAAAAACTCCTGAAGAATCGGCACACTCAGCCTTTTTTTGCAGGAAAGCAATTTATATGAGTGGAATGGAATAACAATAGCTGTGTGAATTGTAGCTCTTTTCCTCGCCAAGTCAAACTCAGAAGAGAATAAACGGTTGAGAGAGCTCAAGAGTAGAACATCGGTAGTTTTCATTTTGCACAATTTAAGTATCGCATACGAAACTGCAATGAATTCTACCACCTGAAATCTAATATTCAATGTTCATCTTGTTTTTGCTGGGCATAATAACGTAGACTTGAACATTTTACATTTCTACATTCAATGTTTGTTTTAGTAACAGTGGATTCGGATTATTAGTTTTGATATACGGTCATGAACTTTTTCAAAGTGGGTGTTTCTTGTCATTTATAAACGTAGAACATGTGAAATATGTGCGATTAGTTTTGAAAAAAGTTTATTTATGGCTTGTCACGAAGTGGAAACACGGGCTGGGCTGAAGAGAGATTTGTGCAATTTAAACGGCGTGACATTCTGCAAACTTTTTTGCGGACACGAACTCCGAGGTCTGAAATAGACACGTGCGTAAAAAAAATGATTTTATTGTATGCATTAAAGTTCAATGCGGAAGGTTAACCTGAGTGAGATTGTTAGAGAATCCTAAACATCTTTATCAGCGAGCTGTATTCCATCCGAATTCTTTTCTCGTGTTTTAGCCTCATAGCTGGAAGGGTAGGTTTGGCTTATCAAAAATTATTTATAAATTTAATTGGTGTGTTTTGATTTGTACGGAAAGTGTACTCCGGAAAAATATTCAGTGATTCAGTGGGCGCTATATTTATTAAACAGGTGAATTTGACGATACACACTAGTTCATTAGAGTATAACGAGGAAACTTCACTGTCACTGATACTTTTCGGCACTTCACTTGAGATAATAATAAGAAATGGCTTTCCTCTTTAATACTCTGTGGTGGTGAGTGACCTTTCAACAAGCGTTACATGGTTGGTTATACCACACCATATGAATAAATAGCCTTTTTGAAGATGCCTATAATAGTTATTACTTGATGATCCTTCTCCAACTACGAAAGTTTTTGTTAGCCTACTGTGGGTCTTCTATTTCAATGTCTTCGTCGTGTTGGAGAAATAACGATAACCTGAAACCATTCCGTTCTGGTCAGTTTGCTAGGGAAATCATTCGTAACAGTCCCACACGTGTGGACTGTCGGTCATTTTATTTTAGCATAGTGATTATTGATGACATATCTTGTTAGATATTGGACGATTTTTCTACACTTCGATTCATTAAAATGTTTCTGTGGAAGAGCTAATTGATAAGGAATTTTTTAATCCTGAAATTAATTAAAGGGTCTTCTGAAACTAGACGATTGGCTTTAAGCCAATATGTACAGTTTGTACAATAGAATTTGAGAGAGAGGACTGTTTTTTTAGATCTTCAAATAGAAGGAAGTATTTTTGCTGTCGTTTTAATTGTTAATCGTGGTGAATCTGCTGTGTAAGTAAAATTGACAGCTACCTTAATTACGTAATTTTTGTTTTCCAGAGAGAGAATTGAAGTTGAATGTTTGAAACCTTTTCATATTGAAAAATTTTCATTGAGATTGAATTCAAGTTGAGAGTTTTTAGGCTGATAGAAAAAGATTATTGGTTCATGAACGAATACATTATAATTAAACATTATAGAGAATTTGGCTTTGGAGAAGTAATATCTTTTTTGTTGTAGAGATTAATAAATCTTCTTCTTGGTTTTATTTGTAATTGATAATTAAATCTCCATATACTATTAAGTTGATTCGGTTGATGATCCGTCGGTTTTTTTTACACACTGGCATTTAATGCTTCAGAATATATTAAGTTCGCAATTAATTGCAGTAGCTCAATTAATATGTCAAGCTGAAGAGATAGATTCAAGACCCTCCCATGCGCTAGAAATATTGATTCTGTATATCCAAGAGGTCCAAAAATAGAGATGCAGGAAAGCTGGAAGTTTATTTATCATTTTGCTTACGATCTGAGAACACGTGTAACGTGCAGAACACTTTTGTGAAGACTCCATCTGATAGACAGAACTAGGTTTCATTAAAATGGATGAACAGGAAGACAGGTCCGCCCAAAACCTCATTAATTTAATATAGAGATACAGAAAGCGGAAAAGGCGATGGAAGTACGCGTTTGTCAACATTACGTTTGTATGTGCCATGTAGACAGCTTACTAGTAACTTACTAATGATAGGAACTCACTCAAAATCAAGGCTGTTACCTTGCTGATAACCCGAGTGTAGGATCCACTAAATAATCAGAGGAGGAAATGAGAGAAGTACTTTCTTTTCAGTATAGCAGTTTGGACCAATAAAAATGTTGTTTTAGTGTTATCCTCCAATTTATATCTTTCATTTCAAGACTTTCTCAGGACTTTCTTTTTACCCTTGAAAGTAAGTTCAACCGGCTAACAAGATAAATCTGTTTCATTTTCATCCCCATAAATTGATGTAAAAGAGTCTGAAATTGAAATGAAAGACAAGATTTAATTGTCTGATAAGTACACTACAGAACATTTACGAAGAGGATGAAATGTTTATTAACAAACATAATGGTACTTGTACAGCAAGAGAGACAAACAAGATCTGACGATGTGATGGAAGGTCTGTCATTAACATCGAGGAATGATTGGAAACGGTTTATTTATTTTCTTGGAAGTTGTAAAGTCAAAATAAGTATGAAAAACTTGTTAGACTCGTGGGTTTATTTTTCTAATACCTGAAATTTGTGGTTGGAATATTTGCCTACAAATTCTCAGAGCCTATCATTAATCAACAATGGGAAATCCTTTGCCGTTTGTACTTTGCAGTGATCTGCCACTCTGCCAATAACGTGCATAATCAACTCTGACATGAAATATAGTGTGCAAAAGGGCATTTACACTCTTCTACACCACCTGAATATTTGTGGCTTGAGATTTGAGATTACACATTGGGCTTTCGGTGGAAATATAATTTTGTGAACCAAGTTGGTTAGGATGACTAGGAGAGTTAGTGTTTCTGCCATTTTTTATTGAGACATTGACATTCCAGGATTACAGAAGGAACTCTGTATCGTACTTGAAATGCCGATGTATAAATAAACGGAAGTACTGAAAGGCAGAGTTGTTTGCCTGAATTCTTCCTTCCGTACTTTGTCGTGTATGTTTAGAAGTTTCATGGGTGCATAAATCTTGGCTTTTGATTATTAGCTTAATTTTTTGTCACTACAATCTGGGAGCATTAGTGCATAGTTGATAGGTATGTATTATGCAAACAGTTACTACATCACAAGTGGAGGCAGTCAAATAGCTTAGCTGAATCCTGTGAGACAGAGGAAGTTTACATCTGTTGGGATTTTTTGTGATTCGTGCTAATTACTGTTGGCGCAGGGATCAGAAGCTTCATTCTGTGGCTTTCTACGGGTCGTCGAAAACTTTAGTTTGGGTTTTTACGACTTTTTCAAACGGAAACTCTGTTTGGTTCTATGTAAGTTGTATGATGTATATGATTGCTAATTGTACAAGAGATTCTTTTTGTAAAGACAGAAAAGAAGTAACCTTTCATTGAAGCTAAACAAAAGGAGAAATGTACCATGGATGAATATTTTTCATAATACTTAACGACATTCATACAGGCGTATGTACCATCATCATGGCTATTATGTATTACGTACCGGACAGGATGAGAGGATGAGATAATAGTTTTTGACTTGCTAGTTTACACACTAACTTTTTCAAGGTATCGGCCAATGTAAACATTGAGATTGGTTATTTGCATAAAGTAACTGAGCGTTAGAGAGCGTCCAGAGGCACCGAGAAAGATTCATTATAATCCTCGGCTATGAAAGTTTATGAAGCTCAGACTTACGAGTTTAAGAGCCTAATTCCACAAAGGTTGTCTCCTGCATGCTTAATTTCCAGCCTGAGCGTTGAGGCTCATTAATTTTATTAATGTTCTCAAGTCATAAATGTAGCAAGAGTACGAGGTCATATGTAATCTTAGATCTACTGGAATTAGCTATATGTGGTTGTGAAGGTGAAGTTCAGACTGTCTGGATGCAATGAGCTTACCTTCAACCATTTACCTGGTTATGCTTAATTAAACACAGTCATTTAGCCTTCCAGTTAGAATAAGTCAATCTGGGGTGGGTGAATCGTAATAGAATCATCAGGAATTTGTTCTAATTACCTTGCGACTCAATATAGTCACATTATATAGGACAACATTATTTCAGTTGAACCTGAAGCTGACTTTTGTATCTTAAGAAGATTATTTTTCAATGAATAGGTGTGGTTAATTAACACCAATTACTGTACAGCATGTGCGATTCGATCTGCTAATTCCCTGTGTATTTATGTGGCTTTGTGTGTAGTGCCGGTTAGTACTTTTCTGTAATAACCGATGAGTCATCATTAATTTACTCCGGATTTAGCAATACCAAGACAGTATCCATAGGCTTTATTTATTCTGACGTTCTGACCTGGCTTCACTAGAATCAACTTCTCAGCATCTTAAAAAAAGTTCCGTTTATTCCTTGCCTTTGTGCATTCAAGAAGATTGAGGTTGTTATTTAGTTTTTGCATCTCACTTAAGAAGCTTTTATTATTCAAGATCACGCTCTCGTTGACTTAAAGGATTCATATTTTAGACTACTCCCTTTAAATACATTTTATTTCTATACATCTAATCATAACACTCAAAAATCCTTTGGGTTTCTAAAGATAAATGCATCGTGAGGTGAGGAGAAGAAAATCCGTTTGTTCACCTTTTCTTTGGTTAAATAGTTTCATCCTCGTCTTGATGATTATTTAGTATCTTATTAACTCCAAGATGAGAAGACGAAGCTTCCTTGAGAATCTTATAAGATAATTTTCAAGTGAATCGTTCTGAGTCTATTTTCATACACTCAATGTAATATTTGTTTCTGAAGGCCTAGCAAAGGTTCGAATTGCCTAGAAGTTTTTGGAAATTCTCATTTTCGACATGTCTTTCAATAAAAATATTAGTGCACTGCTAATTGCATTGGTTTTTTACTTTGTTTGGTTAGAACAAATATATAGTTCATTCACAGGCTTTCCCGACATTTCTACATGCGGATACTTGGAATAACTATAAAAAATATTGCTTTTCTTATCATGTATCCGGTAACTTTATCAATGTTTTTTTTTAATTTGACAGGTACTATCGTGAGATCAAGACGCTCCAACTCATCAGTGCCAAGAAAGGAAAAAGTAGCTATTCCTTCATTTGCTGAGATATCTCAGGACTTGGACATCTAATTTCATGTGCTGCTGGTGCATATTTGCATAGATCAAGATCGGAGATGGAATATAAAAAAAGATAATCAAAACCACAAGTGTTATATGCTGTGACAACGAAATCCTTGACAGTAAGCCTATGAATTTGATTGCACGAAAATCCTTTCGCGATTTGTGGCCTGAAAAGTCATAGCCTATTCGTTTCCATAAGCCCGTTCAGTCGTAAATGCAATTCTAGTCAATACTTTTGCCATAAAAGTGGATTGAATAGACAGCAATCAAATTAGATTTGATGTTCCAGCGGAGCAATCAGAAGCTTGTGAATTGAAATCCCATATTGCATTCGACACCAAAGTAAGAAGAAAAGAAAGTGATTGGATCTAGAAAATAAAAATTAGATTTATAGTTTCCTTGCCCTAAAAGTGTCACAAAATATAGTCATATAGTCAACATTGTACACATCCAGAGAAAGTATATTGTCGGTCTTGAAAGAGCCAAAGCGTGCCAGGGTTTCTTAGGACTTGAGAGGAAACCCCGAACCTTTGTGTGCGTTTGGTGCCCCAGTTTCAGAGCAAAAAACATTGGAAGAAGCAAAATGTAGGTGACAAAGGAGCAATTCATCATCTTCACTTGAGAGCTGCAAACTCGCCTAATAAATCTAGAAGATACCCTGGAGTTTGTCACGAAATCGGTCAAGACGACGTCCCCACGAGGAAACGGAGTGTTATTCGGTTGTTATTTTATTTTACTTCAATTTTTATTTCGTTACGATCCTGATGGTCCATGTTTCGAGCGCCGGTGGCCGGCACAAGATGCTAGCGTTTGCTACAACTGAGCCACAGTTGAATACAATTGACACAATTATTACGGTGAATACTAAAGAACTCGGCTTGAACAGCTCAAGTAGCCCAAGTCCGTCGTCAAGTAACTCTAGTGAACCTGCTACATTTTCTTCAGAAATTCACAGAGAATTACATATAATTACTGAAGAGCCCACCACTGTTTCCTCACTAATTCATAATAATCAGTTTGATGGGACTAACGGAAAATTGAAAAGTGGCAAAATGAATCGAAACCAGGACGGGAAAAACGGAAACGCCAATTTTTTGGCAGATAGCTTAAATTCCAACCACAATATGAATACCACGTTGACGGACTCGGATGGTTTTCAATTGATTTCACACGGTCTCACTGATTCCATCTGCGAGTCTCTGAAATTGCTGGACAATGACAATGATAATAGTAACATTTCTGAACAGAACCAAGTTTACACTGAGGAAATTGTAATTACTACCAAGAAAACGGTGAAAACCGGGATAATGAAAACTACCGGACACGTCAAGTCCACCTATCATGTAACTGCCAAGACCGATGACTGGCACCAACATCCCGTTCACATGGAAGAAAGTAGTTTTAATGACTCCGAGGATACACCATTACTAACCACAGAGCCTACATCTGCAGAGACGGTGGTTTCGATCGCAGAGAAAGTCCTTGGCATTGGGTCAACAGATTCTCCAAGCAACCCTTCGCCTGTTGGAACTGCGTCAGGAACACCGACAATTTCGGCCCATCAGCTTGCCCAGAATAAACATGGCAAATTTGCAAATGGAGCAAAACAGACAGGTTTGAAAAGGTAAATTGCACTTCAATGGTTTTTGAAAATCCAATTTTGGTAAAAAATCCCAAATTCTGATTAACCAAATGCACAAAGGCAAAGCATTATTCTCCTTCTTAAGTATTGATTATTTTTGTAGGGTCTCATTTGGAAGCTCCAAAGGTTCCATGGTAGAGACCCTTGTCTACGAAAGTCCTTTGTCGGAGGAACCGGAGAAAGTTACAAAGACTGGTACAGCTGCTGTTCCCAATGGAAATGCGAAAGGAGCACACTCCAATGAGGATGATGTAGATGCTTCCCTAGATTCAATTGGGTAAGATTCTAATTGTTAATTTCATTTTCATAGTTCTGGTACAAAGTTCAAAGGAGTTGACAGTAAGGGATTTTAATTTTCTTCGGAAATTTTTCGTTTGTCTGATGTCACGAAACTTTTAGTATTGAAAGCTGCTGGTGGAAATTAAATCAGTTCCTTTTTAAAGTAATCATAAATTTGATTCGCATAATATTCTTACATCTTGAATGCAATAGCCTTGAGTTTATTTTGTGTGTAGAACCAGGCAGTTTCTTGCAAGCAAAAACGAACCTTTAAAATCCAAACTAGGATTTAAATTATTTGTATTGTGTTGTGGTTGAAGAAATTTAGAATGCATAGTTAGTACAGATTGATTCTTATGAAATAATTGTTTTGCATATTCGAGTTGTTGAAACCTGCTTATATTGTGTGCGAAATACTAAATATGTTAGCATGTCCAACCATCCTACTATTTTGACAATGACAGCAAAGGCAACTTCCAACATAAATCTTTAAATTACCTAACAGTGCTCAAATTTGCACTCATCCATCAGATCCACCAGAGCAGACAAATTGGAAATATGCAATCGATTGTCTCTAAGGCCAAATAACACATTTAGCATTGTCAAAACTTCAGCGTCATCTCATAAGGGATGACTTACGACTCCTTCAATTTGTCCGCATATCTTTTCAGGTAGCAGGTCCACCGAACGAGTTTCAGTTTGTTAAAAAAACACGAAGTATTTCAAGAAAGCTTAAACATAAATTAATAATACAACATTTGAAATCTTGATATGCAGAAATGAAAACTAATAGTAAAGTAACAATATGAACGAGCTTTAGCTTATAGACCAATCTGCAGAAAGGAATGGCGGAGCCAGTGCCACCCATCCTTAGCCTTCTGAGGAGAGGGATTCGTCGAGTTCGAGTATTCTAGATGAACTCTAGATGCCGAACATTCAGTAAGCTACCGGTTTTGGGTTACTACGAAACTCTCGTACTTTTCGTATCGAATATTAAGCTCCAAAACTTGCCTACCTACGCACGGACTTGAGCAAGAGGATTTGTTTACCGAAGTATACTAGGCCATGGCTCCTTAAGCCTTGGAGCAGATGGCCGTGACTGACTTGTTCAGTAAAAGCTGGAGAAAGCACATCGAGTGGGATGGGTTGTGTATTTATTTATGCACAGTTGGGCGGGATGAAATGACGCTAATGTCTTGGGAAAGTCAACAGGAGAAAGCAGCAGGCAAGGCGGGGAAAGCTGAACCTGAAATCTCTGTTTTTTATTAAGATGAGTCAACAATGGACTGACTCGTGTTGACTCACCGCCCACCGGATAGACTTTTTTTGTAACTCTTGAAAAACTCAAATTGACTTGTTAGGATGAAAATACTTTTGACTGGACTTTTGGAAACGCATACTGGAACGGAAACAGAAGTCTGTCCTCCGTACTGTAATGTCAGTAGAGTCACTAGATGAGGGGAGTCCATGAACAGAATTTCATTGGTATGCGAGGCAAGGATTTCATTATTTGTCAATCCCTAGACCCCGGCTTTTCGAAACTGATTTACAGAGATATCCCTCAGCCAGCCCATTTTTACAAATCAGCCTCAATCACCTTAGAATAAACATTGTGAGTCATACGTACAGTGTAAAGGTGGTCGAAGCCGAAATTCAAATCCTAAATTCCTGTGCAGGCAAATTGAGGAAAGGATGTTAATTCCATTCCCATTCAATGTGATGAAAGATAGATGCGTCGTCCATCACGATATGCACATCTAAATCTAGGTTGGCATGTCCAAAACCGTCCTACAGTCGTAAATTGAACTAACAGCATGAATGAAGCAACTTTTGGTTCAAATTCTTTGAAATACTTTACCATCTAACATTTACATAAACAATCTCCGAAACAAAAAACAACTCGGCTTTGTATTTGTATTTTAGTATTCATAAGCGTTGACAATATGGACAGTGGATGACATTAAAAACAAAGAGGATACGAAAAAAAATTCTGGCTAGGATTCTGTATACAAAAGCATGCAATAAAATGGAATGAGATGGCATTCTAACAATAAGTTCTACCTGAAGTAGGTGGGCCTTGTTAGATGTTAAAAAAATGTAAATTTAGCGATTACATAGCCATGCCTTGCTCGACCATTCTAAAAGATGGTGCAGTTGTTTTTTTAGCAGTACCGAATGTTTTTAAGCAATGAAGCTAGAACTTCATCCCCTTCTAAGTTCTCATGGACTCTTCCAGTAAAATAGAAGTAGGGAAGCGTATTTCCCATGGAAGTAGGGAGTTCCTCTCCTTTCATGATCAACATCATGGTAAACTTTTCCTCTCCACAAGCTTTACTTCATTTCATTCGGCCAGATTCGGCGTCTCCTCTCAGATCCACTATGGTTTCGTATGGGTGGAAGTGACGGGAACCCTTCCCTACTTCCAAACTTCTTAAAAAATGTTTTTTAAGGAATCTGCGTTATACACATTATAGTGTTGTGTTATTGTACCATGTAATGATATTACAGGGTGACCCTTCTTCTTCTTCTCCTCCCTGCTTTCTTTTTACTCGGGTGGCATTATACGAGCGATGGTATGATATGGTTCGTTATGGTTTTAATGTTTAAGCCATGCTCCTGGAAAATATCATGAGAAGTTAGAAAAGGAATTTTGTTACGGCTTAGAATTTTTTATGTCGCTTTTGACTTTGTACCAAGTATGGTAGAATGGTTCTTATAAGGTTGTATAGTGTTTGATGTATCGGATGTTGATGTTTCATTCCTTGCTTGCTATATAGCGTTGTTCATGTATACGTGGGTTGAAGTAGGAAACTCATAATAGCGAAACGGCAAGATGTGTCAAAACCGTAAGATCTCCGAGGCATTTTGTATCATCTGTGACATATCAAGTAAATTTAATATGTTGGGGCCTGGAGCTGCATCAGTTTGAATGGCGATGGAATTCATTTCATGAAGACATAAAATGCAAAAGCCCTTCTGTTTAGTGTCAAGTACAGATATGCGTGAGGATGATTGTGATTGAGTCTTCTGAAACCTGTGGGGATAATGGAAACTTAATTCGATTTTGAAAGGCACAGAGCAACCAGTGTTTAGCTGTAGATTCGAAGGAGGAAAAATGAATTGGAAGTGCTGAAGCAATAAATACATGGTACATGAGATGATGAGATGACTGCATGAGAATGGGTATTGGGAGCCCGAGGTGAATTAAATTGAATTGTAGGCTTCTGCTGCTCTAGACTCTAGACTACCTGAACTTACTTTAGTACCATACTTACCACGAAGAGGAAAAATGGTAGTTCCTGTTGCTGGAAAATTATAGAGGTTGATGATACCTTAGGGCTCAGAGGAAGAATACGTATGGTTCTAGAGTTCTCGAGTTTTAGAGCTTTAGTGCGTTGAGTTGGTTTAGTATAGAAAGAGTGCGGAATCGTGGTACATGTTTGGTAAAAGTTCCTCTACCCTACTATACGAAAGCTTCTTTAGACATTTAGAGACAGAATTTCAGATGGTATAACACTTTGTTCGAAAATCTAGAGTAGGTAGTTGATAGTGTGGATTCACGGAAAGTTACTCCTCACACGAAAAATTGACCCTACCACAAATCCATTTTGACAAGAGGAATATATTTCCTTTGCCTTCACTTCCCTACATGTATTCCACTAGAAGCCTAGAAGGTTAATAGTATCCTACCCGGTTTTCTGAAAAAGTGGCAGCGGCTCACAAGCTTTGTGACTAGTGACCATGAATTACATACTTGCCCAACTACCACTAGCATTATAGGATTGACTCACAGATCTATTGGGAATTAAATTGAACGTCTTCTTTCTCTCCCCCCGACCACATTCAACATAACATTGACAATTGTCAGTCGACCATCAGTCTCAAGTGGGCGAGGGGGTGAATACTATATTCCGCTCATCTTTATACTACAAAACATAAGCATCTCCTGGATATTTAGATATTATAATCATTGTTTGCTACAATATTGCTAAAAGTTGTTCACGCACAGGGCTCAAGTCTGCATTCTGAAGCAACACATGCCACGTAAAAACAAGACATTCATTAGATAACCTATTTACAATTTGATATTTACACGAGGCAGCCAGCATCCGCGGAAGTAAAAGTAAAATTTGAGACGTTCACTTCCAACTTGGAGTGGATTGTGGACTGTGTGGGTAACAGGTTTACAAGTTACGATTGCAAATTAGAGACTCGTATCGGGATTGATTTATCTGTTGATGATATCGAGCATTGGAGACACAGAGGATTTTATTGGAACAGAGTTTAAACAAACATATCCGTAGTTGATAGTTTATCAAGTGTCATTCTTTCTATCTGGAGAATCTTTTATAAGCCTCTTTGGACCTGTTTACAACTTGGAAGGAAGGAAAGTGTTTGGAAGAAGAATCCGATTCGTTCGTCATAGTAGAATTATTTAAAGAATTGGATCACCACCAAATAGCATCAGGTTTGTTTCCGTCTTTTTCCAAACACATGTGGTCCAACATTTTCATTAGAAACAACAACACTTGTATTTTTTCAATATAATAATTACCGAGGAATACAATCGACAAAACATTACAAACTTTTTAAGCGTCATATAGTCAGAGTGTATTTTAAAAAAAATACCATTTATTTACATCATTTGTGAATGTTTTCTGGTTCTTCATTCCACCGGAAAGTGGACACTTTTGATTTGATTTAATACATTTTAATTAATAATAAACATCCTTTCATTCATTTTTGTTTGGAATCAAGTTGGTGTAAAAAAATTGCATTGTCTGTTGTAGACATAATAAAGTTTGGTAACAGGTAGAAAACTATAAAAGCGATATTTATTACGTCAATTACGCGCATCAAGCTAGATTAGAAAGTTATAACGAGAAATCTAATCGTGTCTTGGAGTGATTTAAAAAAGTTACTTCATTAACCAGACCAACTACCTTCAAGCTGTGGAGACACATTGTTTTTAGAATTGTATAAGAAGGTATGTAGAAGGCTTGTTTTCTTGAATAGTTTTCATGTTTTCCGTATTAAAAACTTATCAGTTCTACCAATCAGCTATGCAGAATCCCCTTTAAAAAGTAAAAAATAGAAAGCGGCTTCTCTAAAGCCGTATAGACTAGTTGAATCTGAGTGAGTCATACTTGATTTGATTTGTGAGAACTTATGTTTGAAATAAGAGTATGGGCAGCTTGTCGCACAAGACGACAACTTCGATGAAGTCCTAAAACCTCCCCTATTTATTTGATATTCTCTATTACAATTTTTATTTTGTTTCTCCTGTGAACAGCTTTGGGGGTGATTACAATAAGTGTTAAATTAGTACTCCTAACGCATAATCATAATTATAACTAACTTGATATAATTGCACGAATCAAAAAGATTTATGTGCTGAGATAGATTAGCGAATGAGTGGTGGTGTTAGTGAACATCTTGATGCAGACATTTTAATCTTGAACCTTCGATCCTTTCAAGAATCTATCTTCAAATGCAAGCACAGCTTTGAGTCATTAGAATTGTAGAACCTCCGAGCTCACGTATCCAGCTGTATGGAATGATAGCATTATTTCGCAATGTTAGCTAAATCATTAGCTATGACATAATACATAGGGTAGGAACAGTCGTGTCTTTTAGATTTAATGGTGAATTAGTCATCCATATAATACTTCGTTATGAATTAAATAATCTACCAGATATTTCAAACTTGTGCTTGCTTATTACATTCTTTAGGAGTTCAAATTCCCAATTACTGAGAATTTCTGTTTGTGTTGCTTTTTTATTAGTATATAATCGAATCGTTTGGTACATTAACAAATTTAAATGACAACTGATCAGATTATAAATTCTCCTTGGCAAAAATTTAGCAAAGACTAGCACAAAGTAAAAAAACATTACAACTGAAGTCTTTCTCATGGGAACAAAACTCTAAGCAATATTTTAGGATTTCTAAACAAAATGCGGCATTGTTTTAATTGTAGCCATATTGTAACTGTAATATAGTCTGTAAATGTCTGAAATGTCAATTGATAATCCCTTTGTCTTTGAGTCTTTGACAGTTGATTTTAAGATTATGTCTGCTCCAGCTTTGGCTTGTTTGAAGACAATTGACTTCTTTGTTTTGATTCGTAAATTGTACAAGAAACGAAAGGAGATATTTTGACTGATAAAATTCTGTCACAGTCGGTAGCAGGAACAGTGGAAATAATTAAAATAAACTTTTGGAGTTAATCCGACAAAAAACCATGAAATGCTGTGATAAGACGAAGCCTCCATTGACTGTTCTTTACCATTCCTGCATTTGCAGTTTAAGCACGGCCAGCAGACTAATTTCAGCTCAGAACATGCAGGCATTTCTTTGGATAGGAACTTGGAAATTGTAAAGAATGCACGAAACTTATTTTTTTCTTCTCCAAAAGATAGTAAAACAAATAAAACAAAAATGCAAAAAAAAATCCCAGACGAACAAGACCATGTCAATTACACTCAGGGGTTCTTTCTAATCCATTAGCCACAAACGGTGGATACTTTCCAGAGATTCAAAAATAAAGGCATAAACCGTGCATTGAAAATTGCAGGCAGATTTCAATACGAAAGTCATACATTCCCGTTATTGCATTATTTGTCGGCACGTGTAGCTGAGGAAGAGTTGAACGGAGAAAATACTTTACTCGGACGGTGTCGAACTTATTTACGCGTGAAGTGAGACTTCTCGAAGCTCTCGTGTTCACATTCTTAAGTGTACTTAACTACAAGAAATAATGATACTAGCTATAGGGTAATAATAACAGTACCGTTGTAGGTGGCACGTTACAATTTGTTGTCTAGCTTCATTATCGGTAATAAGCAGTCCCAGATGTGTGCTAAATTAGTACCAATGCAGTCATCACTCTCAGAGTTTCCTTATTATCGGAGTATGTACTTCTACGCAGGCTGCCTACTTCACTCATAGTCTTCTCTGGTAACTAGAGCAAAGTTATTTGGGCAGGACTTTCAGTTGATTATACAGCAAGTCTATGATGGTGATCAAAATCCTAGAGTATAAGAGATGTAATTTGTATTTTAGAAAACGTGAAGCGCTTTCAGCGTCACAACCAAAAGTTGCCTTCAATTACAACGGATTAACATTATACTAGCAAGCAGTAGGAATTGGACTAAGTGCCAAAGTTTTCAATCTAATTTTTTAATCACGGGTTGCTGAAGTCACGCAAACATTTTAATTTCCGTAAACGTATTTTCAAATTCATAGCTTTTAAAACAATACATACTAGAAAACCAGAAGAGTTTAATATCGCACGGAAAAAGTTTCCTATCCCATATTGCTGTTCCTGATCGATTCTATGTGCCAATTGTTCATGACCTTATAACGTTTGATGACTCAGCAACGTCAAAAGAAACCATGGGCTTTGATGGAATTGCAAATATTGCTACTTCAGTTGAGGCTCTTCTGTGCTTAGAATTTCAATTTAAAATAGCATCTCCACCTTTGTGGTTTCGTTTCATGGCAAAAATATGAAAGCAAAGATACTCCAGCTATTGAGTTTAAAAACTTGGCCGCGTGCTTGCAGTAGAGCCTTAGTTGGAAATTAAGAAAAGTTCTGAGACAATATGAAGAATTTTTTTTCAAATCTTCCAGAAATGTTTCATTGGTATACAGAACTGGCTATATTTATACGAAAGATAGTTTCCAGACCAGAAAAGGGAAATAAAATGTAATTTGAGATGACGTTTTTTTGGAAATGGGTAGGGCTTTTATGGACAATAGATATTCTTCCCACGTCGGAGTGTCAAGTCAGAATCAATGTTTCGAGTCCCAGAGCAAAACTGAAAGGTTGTCCAATGAACTCTGACAGCCAGAGGGTTGATTCCTAAAAAAACAGGAGACAAACCGAAGACTTAACTCTGTCTTGGTTTCCATCTTGTACCTTCAGACCATAAGGACAAAGATTATGGGCAAAGTTGTCTACTTCACTCGGTTAAGCACATTATTTCATACAAATGATATTAAAATCGCATCTGGGTATGATGTCATCTTCATAAAAGGATATTTTATATGAGCCTGTTTTCCCGTTCCTTCAAATCCACTTGATAAATGTTATAAACAACAGCAAGAATATATGACTGCCGGAGAATCTTATGTATCACAGATGTGATAGGTTTGCCGATTTATTTATGTATAGGTTTATAAATGTGATCTGTGCTCTCCTACAGATATTAATACAAGCTTAGCTCCGTAAAGAAGTTGGGGATTGGATCTTGGGGATTGGGTGCAAAACTGCAAAAGACGCAGAACCTCGTCCTCATTTTTATTCTCCAAAGACTTTTGTGTTCAATATCAAAAGTACATATCAAAACGATATGCCCAAATTGGGAACCACTAAAGTTCCTCGGCTGGATGTAGTTGGAATAAATTTAAATACTATAATTGACAAAAATATGTTAGTATGTACGAGTTTTATTTCTAGGAATATATTTTAGTTTAGTGTATTGATTTGATACTTTAAATGAGCATAAATGATACGCAAGTATAGATGAAGTCTTAAGAAATCTATTGTTATGTTTTTTTAGTAAAATAAGAAATCATTAGTTAATAGTGTATAAAGTACAATGACTTTGAACCTTTGCCTTTACCTTCACGGTCTAGTTGATTCTATGGTCTATAGCAGTTCTATGTTTAAATAAGAAAATTTCTGAATGTTGATTATGTACTTACAATTCAACGAATACATCAGCAACTAAATCGTACATGGATTCGACTTCTTAAAATGACTTATTATCATGATTATCTTATACGAGCGGTTACCAGCCACACGTAATATTTCCTGAATTCAGACCTTGAGACATCAGATTGCCATCCTTTAGGTTCCAGAAGATGAATAGGATAATGTTTATTTTAAACTATTAAACATTCTTATATTCAAATTAACTTTAGGATTTATTGTTACAATGATAAACTGTGATGAAGAAAAATAAGAAGCTCTGATAATAAGAACACACATATGTAAAACAAATTAAGAAATTCAGGTTTCTAAACAACTATTTAGCGAGCCTCTAAGCTAAACAAAAATGTATTTAAGCAATCTATTAATATATATTACGTTAGTGAGGATTTATGGAACGTGTGGCATTGCATGTGCAATTTTAATTTGGAAAGACGACTTTACCATTCGGTGAAAATAATAACGTTGACAGAACGGCTCCGCTGCAAGTAAGAACAACGAGGGTGCGGATTAAAACTTAAAGGCTGAATCGAGGCATAAATTACAGAGGACTGTTTAAATTATATATATATGTATGTAAGTGTAAATGGAGATGAACACACCTTCCAGATTCCAAGAAATTGAACTCCAAGAATGTCAACTATGCTTTGACTGGTACAAAGTGTTTTTAGAAACCAAAATATTAGTCACGTTGTGAATTTCCTAGAATCTACAGTCCGGCTTTTGCTTCTTCATAAGTAGTAGCATTGGCATTCAATTAGTGATTCAGTTGAATCACTACAATGTGTGAAATTGGGTCTCCACAATGACTTAATGATTCCCCATTACAATTACAACGTGTACACTCGGTTACAACTCCAAAGAGATAACATTTTGAGAAATATGTTAATGTACTAATCGATGGAATCGACAAGTAAATATTTTTCTCTTTGGCCAAAGTACACTTATACAAATTTCCAGAGCCGGCTTACCAAATACATTGGTATCCCGTATGTAAATGACACAAACAATGCCTAGGTTAGTTTTAGTTATCACATCTCATGATTAGTCAACTTCTCATTCTGCAACATAAACAAAGTTGGTATGGATGTACTGCATCTACACGAAAAGCACTTTAAAGCAGTAATGAATTCCAGGACGGCCAAGGTCACCTGAGATTATGTAGGAACTAACCAATCCGACTAAACCTGTAGGATTCAATAGCTAACAGATCTGATGTGGCATATTTGATATTAGGCAACAGGCAGGTTTACACTGAATGCTAAAACCACATAATTTCATATCAACTTCGTCAACAAAGTTATTCCAAGTTAACTTCTCTCTCGCTATTCAGCCCTCACGAAGTGTATAACATTCTGCCTGATTTATTTTCCTATCAGATAGTATGTCTACCCAATTTCAAGACACTTTCGTATTGGATAATTTTCTTCAACCCTTTTCCAACTCCTCGCAGTTTCATTAAGTTCAAGTTCTCAACTCGGCTTGTTCACATTTAATCTTTGGATTGTTGACTCTCGTTTTCGAAAGCAGCTTTGTGGTGTGTTATTCTATTTTTCTATTTTTACTTCATTAAACCTTTGAAAAAAATGAAGACTTAGAAAAAAGGTGCGTTTCGGCTTGGTTTTATTCAACAATAAGAATCATCAGTGCATTGATAAACTGTATAAAAACTTGGGAAACCCAATGATGAATCTCTCTTGGTGATGTAGGTTTACACGAAAAAAAAAATTACCAGAAAATTCAGTCCAGACAGGCAGTTGTAAACCCTATTAAAAGTTGCCCTTAACTCTTTCTGTGACTACTAACTTACTTTTATATTTAGAGTTTTGGCACAATTTTGCATCATCCATCTCCGTAAGTCCTGGCTCCGGCTTATTGGTTTTCATTGCCAATTGTCAGGCTCATGCCAAGGCAAAAGGGTTGGCCCAATACCCAGTTTACATTAAACATTCAACCTTTACTCCTAGCATCGGGATGAGATAAGACTCCAACAAAACTGTTCAAATAGATGGATGAGATTAGATGTTGTGTATACAAAGGGGACAGGAAACAGAATTGAAGTTGTAGAGAGTTCTGCTGTTCATTGTATGTTGCACAGGATCCCCCAGGGGATTCATTGTTTAGCTTTAAATTGTCACCTTCTCTACCTTTCTTGGCCAGGGGATGCACGGAGTGAGACTGGGAGATTGAATTTTGGATATTTCAAGAGACCTTCTTGTTATAAGATTTGCAGACCGTACAGTGTCAAAGCTCTGTTGTTGTAGGTAGATTGGATTGAGACCTTATTTCTAAGCTTTGGGGACAGTCAACGGAATAATCCATTTTCTAATCACGAGCCTTCATTTGCAGTCCCACACGACTGGTTAAATAGAATAAGGATTTAAAGAAGACTACAAGTTAGCTGTGCTCACTAGTTACGTCTTTCATTTACATACATTCAACATTCCGACTTGTACGTAAACTGGAAGTTAGTTATATAAAACAGACGTCATCCTTGTATTTGAGTCCCACGTTCTGCTGTTCGTCTTTCCACAGGGAAGGTTTATTCAGTTAGACGTTTGGCATTGAAATTCGGGGATTGGCAACTGTGAATGAAAAGGGTAAAGAAAATGGCTAAACTTGTAGAACTGCAAATCACTAGTCAACAGGCAGACTCAAGAAGACGCAACTAAAAGCCAAAGATTGTCTCATCCTTCCTTAGCAACTCCGTATATTTTATGTTCCGATACATCGTGGGATATACACCTAATCTTGTCTGTGTAAAAGAGTACTAAACCTCTTTTTATAGCCCACAATTGAGCAAATGGTGATAGTGAAGTTATTTTGCAAAATGAACTAACCCCAAAGGGTTGTACTTTGAATACTGTGGGATAAATACTCAATAGCAAATTCTGCCAGGATAGTTGTGATTCTTACAGCCATACAGTCCGGATTCGAAAGCGCATTAACCATTTACTGTACTAACACAGTTCACGCGGCCATAACATAACCATTCAGTTAGATTGCAGATAGAATAAAACAAGCAATGAAGTAATACAGTTTCACTTCCGTTCACCCAGTGAACCAAAACATCCACATTTTTGATTATCCGACTCGTTTCCCATTTACATTATTCACAAACAATAGTCAGTACTGCACGAGTGTTGAGTAAACTCTTTGTTCAACGAGTTAAGTGTAGTAAATGTGAGTTCTGAATCCATACAATTGTTCTGAAATTGGTTAATTGTGGGGGTTAGTATTTACAGGGAAAATAAAACCAAGCCAGATCGGATATACAAAATCGAAATTCATGATCAATCAATCGATTGTGAATTGCATTGGCTGATAGGAACAAGTTTACAGATTCCGTAAAACCATCTACTCTGTTCATCATTTGTGAAGCAAGGCTTCAATAACTTTTGTCGCCGTGTGTGTCGACTTGTGCCGGTTGGACAATAAGTGAGATTTGGATGTATAGCTCTGAATTGTTATCAAGTGCTTTATGAGCCGAGTTGATAACGGGAGGTTTGTGTGGTAATATTTAGTAGGTGGTAATAACAGATGCGCCTTCATTATCTGAACAGTAGTATAAAAAAAGGAGTTGCATTAACATTATGTGCTCAAGTTGAGTGGCTGAAATTGAAAGTTGACCTAGATTGATTGGTGGTGATTCGTATTCATATAATAGGAAACGAGGCAGCTATTGTCAGAATTGCCTGGTGCTCCTGGTTGTGTCCGTGTGTTATATACGGTTCTGATATTTTGCATAGCGAAGGGGAAGCCTTATATTTTACAACTCCTCTAAATATCTGCATACTCTCGTTAATTCGGATAGTAAAACCCCGTTCAGTGTTTAAAGGTTTTCCTGAAACATTAAATTCCACTTATCGCCGATTCATCTGTCTTCGTATGTCCAATGCTTAGTGGGAGGTTGCAACGACCTGGAAACTGAAGTTTTGTTTCTTCATGCTTGATTGCAATTAGTATATTGGATTTTCCAGCATTTGTGAAATCCTGATTCGAGGGATATTTTGTTTTGTGGAAGGGAATTGACGTGTAATTATCCTAATTGCAAATTTCCAGCCGTTCGTGAATTTTGTTTCATATTGAAGCTTCAAATCTAAGCCGAAAAAATACCATACAAACTATTCCAACATTTTACTTTGGAAACAAACCCTTACACAGGATTGGTAGAGATTGCGAAAGTATTATCTGTCAGTCATATATCTGTCAAGCAAGCGCTGGATTATCTGTGTCAATTTTCGTTCCATTACCCGCGGTGACGTCGATTATAATTGAATAGTCATTTTACCTCCTGTGGTGCCGCAATACATAACTAGAGCTTTGGATTCTAGTCTCGTGATTGTAATTGAATGTTAAGTGATGACGTGCTGACAAAACACCTGCCTGTTCGAATTGGAGATTTTGAGCTATTGTTCTCCGAAAAGTGAAGACATAGTTGTATTTCAAAGAAGACTGTCATTTTTGTGTTCATGAAATCCGAACCTGGAGAGTTACAGTTTTGGCAACCTCAGTAGTCTACTATCACCATGCAAATTTCCCCACAATCGCCACCGGCAATCACAGAACTCGATCCAAAGTACGCTTAATGAGCATGGTGATTTTGATGATGAGATAATGAGATTTTAATGTTTCAATGAAATGACGTAACACTAATTACAGCCGGCAGATAAAACTAATCGATTATAATTATGGACGGATCTGATCATCCCTGGCACTCACTAATTTAGTGGTTCATGTATATGTATGGGCAATGTATAATGCATACAGTTTTGGGTGGAGACAGACTATTATTTATCCATATTCATTGCATGG
The DNA here is from genome assembly GCA_034695115.1 of Desoria olivacea. Lineage (NCBI taxonomy): Eukaryota > Metazoa > Arthropoda > Collembola > Entomobryomorpha > Isotomidae > Desoria > Desoria olivacea. The sequence goes on from JAQFZA010000299.1 coordinate 24,572, forward strand.
CTCATTAATCTAGACTGATTAGAAGCAAACTCCGATAAATTTATCCATGATATTCAACTGTTGATTGATTATTTTCGATTCCATTCTATTCTGTATGTTGCTATTCACTGTTTAAATTTTTCGAAGTTATCAGCGTGTGCATACAATGTTGATCCTTTTTAGATTCCACTAGAAGTTTTATTACAAATTGCAAAACGCCTTAGGTACACACTGTTTGAGGCAATTGTAATTCCGTATTTAAATAAATATTTATTTGCCGGACAGGATAGACAATATTGTACAGTTGGTACATTTCATAGGTTAGGGAAACGAATAAAAAAAAACAGAATCTTGAACCACTTACATGCAATAAACAATTCATGACCTTGCAGCCGGATGGAAAACAATAAACAAAATTATGAGAGACAGGCCTTATTTCGATTGTTTTAATCAATATGTGGATATCGTTTTTATGGCTTTGTTGCGTGCAGTAGCGCTTACCCTGGTCTTACTTCTTACCCTTCGAGCAGTCCGAATTTTCTATGCAGTTGTGTAGTAGGTTAATAACTGCAATACGGTAATGCAATTCAAAGAAATTCATGGTCAAACAGAAATGAATGTATACAGCCTGCTAAAAGCCTACAACGCCTTGTCGATTGGTAGCGGATTAACTATGGTATAATTAACCATATTCCTTCTTTCATTTCTCACTTCGGTTTGAGCCATGTGGTATGATATAAATTCGGAGACGGGTTTCCTCTGTTAGTGAAATGAAATGGTTAACTTCTCCTCGGTTTCATGAATGTTTCAGGGCCATTTGCTGTGTGTGGCTGGCTGATTTGAAGAGTGAGCTCAAATCTAGTTTACAGAAGTTTACTGTTTCGTTCTGTTTTACAAAATATACAAGGATTCTATTTACACGGAGAAAGCCTTCTGGTGTAACCACAGCTCGAAGTTTAATTCAGTAAAAATTCCATGAGAAATCTTCGAGGTAGAAGCTATACTATTTGGTTTGCATATCCAAAGTAAACCAGGTCAGTCAAAACTAAAACTGTTGATACAGACTTTTAGCAGACGGTCAAATCCAAAAGAAAATCATTTTGAAGCATAACCTCCAAACCATTACTTCCGAGATTCAGAATAGATGGATTTCAAAAAAATATCCTAGCTACTAATAAATACATATCAACTCTAATTTATTCTTTTAATCAATTTTAGGGGCTCAACTGGAGGGTCAAGACCACCATCCAGAGTCCGAGTTACCTTTTTCGAGTCCGAGAAACCTTTGGCCGTCAGCTCACCTGAGTCAGATATAATTGACTTCGATCTGAGCAACATGACGCTACCTGGAAGTCCCAACGCGGTGGACCATACTCCGACGTACAATCGTCAAATGAGGTTAGTCATGTTGATCTGTAATACGAAATGAAGCCTTAGAAAAAACTTTTAGGTTACAAATCAATCCTTCCTACTATCATTGTCAGTATAGCTACGAAATGACACGCATTGTATTAAAGCTTCTGGCTGGACAGAAGGCTTACCTGATGAATCACGACAGTACCGATTTAGTTAACTTTACTATAGGGAGACTCAATACCTCGGTATAAAAATAAAATACCATAGGTATACAATTTGATTAATGACAATTCCCAGTTTTGGAACGACTACTTCGTTCAAACCAAAATGAGCTGTGTATCCGGTGGTCATTCTCTCAAATTCTTGTTGACAATACGAATGTCGTATGAAAAATGTACATCAGTGATGGCCTTTTATAGCAAACAAAGTGTTCTTGCCTAAATCACCTTTCTTTAGCCAATCTCTAATGCTCTGAGATTTCTAAAGTTCTTCGATAAATCAGTGAAGGAAATGGTAGCTCATTCGTCGTATTTCTTAATGCACGGATCTACAGTTGGCACTAGGCACAATTGCTGAATTTCTTGGACTTCTGTTGTTTTGGACAAACAGTCGGGTTGAGCCTGGACTCGACAAAAGCTCCGTAATTCTTAAGCTCAATAGAAAATGTTCATATCATATCCCCTGTTAAAGAATTGCGAGTTAATTTCATTAGAAGCGTATAGTGGAGAATGTTTTCGACAGCTACTTATTGTCCATTTCAGTGGGGAAGGAGCTTACGTAAGAAATTCCAAAAGAGAACAAAACGGCATGGCGTGATGGTTTTACAGGAATTTATTTATCTTTGGCTGATAAAGGCCAAACTGTCGGTGTATTTCACACCATCCCTTCTCGAACTGATATGCCTTCACAGTCGGAATCTTGAGTTGGTTTCAAGGTTTGCTTCCACATGCTCGGCTTTCGCCCCTACAGTCTAATAATATAAATCGAGGAGCCCCTTGCCTTGCATATTATATTGCTTAAAGACACGCACTTAACTTCGACCTGAAGCAGTAAGGAACGAATAAGCCGGGTATTTAATAGTTCCGAAGATAAATACGTACATATCAATCCATCGTGATGAATGGGCTTTTGGAAGCCCCTCTTGGAATGTTTATTGAATTTGAGCACGTGAAGGCATTTTTCCATCCTCTTTCTCCCAATATTAAATTACCTATTGCTGAGCCGGTGGTAGGTTATGCTAGAACTCATTTGGTGCAGCTATAAGTTAAATGTCTATATTAGACCCCGAAGCTTGTGTAGAGTAGGGATTTCGTACTGTGGGATTAATACTACAGCTACAACCCTGTACAAATCAAATCAATTGCTGAATAGAGAATCAAGATTTTCAATACGAGGATATTCCGAATCAATTTTTATAAGAATCTGAAGAAATTGAACCTTTCAGAATTTTACCCTTTAGGGATTTTATTCCAATAAGAAAGGCAGATGGAGTTTTCTTGAGTTGTATTGAATTTCTATAAATCAATAAAACTCATAAGGAGATGTATCTCCATCCGCTCTGAGAGAAAGGAAATTAAGGACGAAGTATGATGAAACTGTGTTAACAATTCCATAGATTTTTGTAATGGTATTATATCAAGTTCTATGGTGGAAGTCATTTTAACGTCTCTTAAAGCACAAGCATATTCACACAATCATTCATTATCATTATAGACAATTCATTAGTTTTTGTACAAAAAATTAAATAAGGTTAATATAACCAACTAAATTTCGATTTAGGTGGCTAAATGCACAATACTATTTGAACAATCTGTATCCATTTATCTTTGCTCTTTGTAAAAAAGATTCAATTACTAGGCGATTTTGAGATAATTTTGGCTCTGGATAATAACTTACAAGACATTCATTAAGTGAAATTGACTAATGTCTAATTTATCTTAAATTAACTGGAACATTCAGTAATTACATTGTTTCTCATATTGACTTAATGAAGAAGATTATCACGTGACACTATAGGCAAACTGGACTTATAATTTAAAGATAATCAAGCTTTGGGAATCTTAGCATTCCGCATTCATTCATGTAATTTCATTAAGAGCTAATGTTTTCTGTGCTTTCTCGTTCCTTATTCCTTTCCCATTCTATGTATCTCAAAATCTTACTTAATCCCAGTGAAATGTGTTACAATCTTATGATGATACTAAACTACAGAACTTGGCTCCTTCTTTAACGATGCGATTCCCTTCCTTTAATTCTTCAACGTAAAACATAATCCATATTACAGGACTACATAATATCCAGAATCAATTATATTTTATGACCAACTTCAACTTTTGAGAAGGGTGGGACCGGAAAGCCGTTTAATGTCTGTTTGCATAAGTATTTAACGTTAACGCGAGTTCTGGTTGCAATTGTGCAGTAGCAAATAGCCTGCATGATTTAAGACTATAAACTTTGGATACTTTGCAGCGTGTTTTATTGCGTTCCAGTTTTTGAATAGACGAATTTTGTAGCATCCGATGGGTGGGGCAGCTAGTTTATGGCTTTTAGCTCTTTCCATATCAATATTTCTGACTATTAGACATGCCATCTAATTGATAAGGTCAGTTCGATCCAATAATTTTTATAGCATTGGCCTGACACAGCAGTCGAAACGGCTCCTCTATAACAACAATAAGTAATGGGATTTCTATCCACGAAAATGAAAGGCAAATGGCAAGCCCTAGCCATAATCCGTGTACTTCACGTTTAACTAGAATGGGAGGACATAAACGATAACTTCTGTACTACCTGCGCTACAGAAATGAAAATAAATGACATACATCCTCTGATAAATATGAAATATCATCAGTCAGTTCCACTTACCCATATACCATTCCTTCCGAAATGCAGGTCACATTGAATCCCGCTCGTTAGATTATTTCAAGGAAATCTTTGTTGTGATTTTGCTTTCTCCGTACTCTGAATGTTTACCCATAAAAGTCAGCGGGTAGAAGACCGAGCCCACCCGAGTGAAATGATTATTGGAATTGGCATAATAAAGGAAGGGTGAACCTGCGCTTTAGCTCTGACGACAAAGGTTACTTTCTTATAAGGGAGGATCATCCTATGATGGCAACTCGCAACCTTATCTGCTCAACGCCGACAAACTACATTTCTCGGTGTTCTAGTAGTATGTATTCCTTCCACGCAAAAAGCTATAGGTATACGCTCTATCCATATACATAATCGGCTTGTGAACAAAGTTTGTTTGTAGACAAAATTTTCAAAGTCTATGCATTTAAAAACGG
>JAQFZA010000300.1:0-29189 GCA_034695115.1 Desoria olivacea
CTTGTGAATGGTGAAGACGTCGCCACTTGTCCTAGCTGTTCCCTTCTTTTGAAAGTAATTTACGATCCGGAACAATTTGTTGCTGATGAAGGAGAGCAGGTGATCAAGTCTGCTGTTCTTACTAAGGTTGTAAGGACTGAAATTACAGCCGGTTCAGATTGAGCTGTCGAAGAGTCACAATGGGGAAATCGCGAATTGCAAATGTTCCTAGTGCGTCTAGCGCTAAGACTCTAGGGGGAAATGTTAACAAAGGGGTACCTATAATTGAAGGAAGGAAAAGCGCACCGAACAAAAGCGCAATTGTAAAGACCGGAGGAAAGAGTAACAAAGGCCCAGTAACAAAAGGAGTAAAGGGTAGCAAAGCAGCCGCTGAAAAGACTGACCAACAGCAAGGAGGAAGAGGAAGGAACAAGTCGGCTCAATCAGGAAAAGCGGTTGTTAATGTCAAACCATCTTCAGCTGCTAACTCCGCAATTCCAGTCAGTGTTGCTAGTCGGTACAATAAACCTGGGGGAGGGAGAGGGTTTGGTCCGGGAGCTCAAGTCGACCTCTTGACCCCAACGGTGCCGCCATTGTATCCCACTGCACCTAAACCTAGTCCTTTGAATCTCGAAGTAAAAATCCGAGTGACCATTTACAAAAGATGCTGCCAGTATCTTACTAGTAACTATGGTGTACACCTCCCTCGCCGGGCAAAATGTGGGTTCAATGTCGATCGATATACAGATCGATATAAGGCCCCTCTGACAGTGAATCCTGATATTGTTCATCGTATCTCATCTCAAAGACTGCCTGAAGAGCTGACTTCTACTAAAATTCAACTTCGTAAACCTCAGAAGTCAAGGATTGCGATTAAAAAGCGTATTCCGGTTATTGACGAGCTACCCGACGATGAAGAACAGAAGGATGAGTCTGGTCAACCTATAGAAAAGAAATCCAACGACGAAGAATCAGCAGCTCCCTTAAATGAACTTCTTGACGATGTAAGTGTTTTTAAATTGTTTTCAAATTCTTACAAAATCAACCAATACAAAAGGTTAAAAAATCGATGATTTAAACATAACGCTCTTGACTGAAATCAGCTCGCTTTTAAGTGACTGTAACTGTTGAGAATCCACCAACTATGAGAAATGCTACTGAATCATTTTCACAAAGCACAATAACAAACTAACTAATTTCTAATTATCTAATGTTTATTTGTAGGAGGAAATGGAAGAGGCTGATGAGGAGCTAGATCAAGGTACCGATTACCTAACTTCTCACTTCGATAACGGTGAAGACATGGATGGGGATGCAGATGCAGACGATGAAGGACTAACCTACTGAATCTGAGAGTCTTTAATATCAGTGCTAATTTATTCGTGCAATATGCTATTTTTTGATATTTATACTACCCTTGTACCTTGACGACGAATTTCGAGAGTGGGCACTATTTTTGACTCATTTGCCCAACATGTAAAAAGTAAAATTGACTCCTCTGTGATTAAATAATTTTTTTGATAATTACTAGTTAGTTTAGTTTAGATTTACATTAGTTTTTGAAACTAACGATATGTGGAAGACTTTCGGCCTCAATAAATGCTGTGAATTCTTTGTATGAAATCAAAAAGCTCTTCTATTGTCACTTGTTTATTGTTTTTCAGAAACGGGAGTTGATAGGTTAATGTGTAATAGACGACTTTACAAGCTACTTTCTTCAAAGAAATGCATTGCATCTTAGGTCATCATTGTATTTATTTGGGATTTTAGTGATGAGCCAGGAGCCCAAAAACGTCGGTAAATGATAAGGCTAAAGCTGATGAATGGATATAGCAGGAGTCAGGTTGACCAACAGTGAGTAAAAGTCATAATTAAGCCTTGCATCTACATTTCCACATCCATTAAAAACTAACAGGACGACGGTTTGCAGTTCCACAGTTCGACAATTAAGGATCCGAAACCGAATCAAGTAAGAGAAAACCTAATAATATTGAATATTGATTGTAGTTTGATTCGGACATTTGTTCCAATATGAGACTACCATCATCGTCTGCATTTCTGCATCTGAAAAAGTTACGGGGTAAAATTTGAGAGATTTGTGGAGAAAATTGAGCATCTGCACTGCTCCATGCTCCACTGTATGGCTTCATTGCATTGAATTTGACTTCTCTCCTTCAGCATTCCCTGTCTGCTGTTGTGGGATTTGTTCTTTGTGGTGAATTTCGTGAATTTCAATTTCCTGGAAATAATTAGTTTTCAAAGATAGAAGTAGATACGTAATTTTCAATATTTAGGTTATAGTTAGTAAACTCCCAGTAGCTCTGTCGAGTAGCCGGAGTTACTGGCTTGTTGGAACTTCAAAGTTCAAATTTGAGTGCAGCCTAGAGTTCTTCAATTCCCAATTAGAAAACTGCCATAACAACAAACAAAGTGGAAGTGCAAGTTGCAGTGGAAAGACAAATTTTTGTCCGGCGAAGGTTGAAGTTTTTGGGTAAGTTCTGCCGAGATTGAGTGTTGAGGTTTTGGGAATTTTTATCCTACTGCTGGATTATTATGTCCAATGTCAGGTACTTTTCAAGAATATTCTTAGTTGGTTACAGTTGTCCTATTCTGTTCTGTATAATAGAATTACAATTTCAAATGCGGATTTTTTTTACATTAAACCTTAAGTCCAAAATCCGTAAAAATCCTGTATGGAACTTTTTAAGGAATTTCGCATTCGGTTCGATGGAGGAGCTTAACGTAAGTGAACTGTAAGCTTATTAAGTTTTGTGAATTACAGATTTGATTGGAACGGGAGGATAGCGATTACAGAATTTCAACTGCTGCCGAATTTAACTGAGGATTACCGATTGCAAAGATGACTTCGTCATCTTTTATAAATGTACGACTCACTAATTATTATTAATTATTATTATTGCCTAATTATTATACTTCTGATGTTGATATTGCTGATGAATTACAACAACATGCGTTTTTTTCACAAATTAGGAGGACATTTGTACTCTAGAAGTGGATTACTTTTTGAAGAAGTCTCTGGGAAAGAATCGAGAGATTCCGTCTGGAAGTATTCTTCAAATCCAGCAGATTTCAAATCTATCAGTTCCCAAACAAGATGGTCAACAGAATTATGAGGCGGAGAGACATGTCTTGAAAATTACGTTGACTGATGGGGACATCACAGCTTTTGCTTTAGTCATTGAGCCTCTTCAGAGAATAAAGTACGGTGTATTATTAATTCAGTTTCACAAAGATTCGGAGATAAAATGGAGTTGAATGAAATTAACAATTTTCTCCTAAATTATAGCATGAACACCCCTCCAGGAGCAAAGATTAAGCTCATTCAAGCCGTGTCTGTAAATGGACAGATTTTCCTGCTTACGAAAAACAACCATCTGTTTTTGGGAGGAGATGTTCCAAAACTGATTGAGAAATGGAATTTTCAACGAAAAATGGATATCAAGCAAGAGTGGGGAGCGACGGGTACAACAAGCGGTTCTGAAGGCCCTCCAATTTGGAGACCTTTTGGACAAAAGTCGACTTCTTTGGATATTGCTGCACTTCGGAAAACGAAGGTACCTAGTTCCTCACGTATATTATTTGCTAACTGTTGGCTAACCTCTAACCAGCTAATCATAGTCTGTGACACTCATTGAAAGGGTACCTAAATTCAATTCTTTGTTATAAATAACTCTAACTGTCGGATTTGGTTTAGGCGATGGACATCGTGAATGAGAATAAGGAAAGCGCTGCAAAAGAAGGAGATGGAAGCCAAACGCAGTTTGATTTGCAAAGAAACGAAGCTATTTCGGAGCTAATGGAAAAAAATGTCAAACAGAAGTTTCAGAAGCCTAACAAGCATGTAAGCGCCTTCTCATTATCTGATATGCACTCTGGAATTGGTCTTGAATCAAAAATTATTTTTTCTATATAGCTTCTGGATAAGGATATTGTGGTTATAATGGAAGAAGGATTTTCCATCGAGGAGGCAACTGAAGCTTTAAAGAGGTTCAAAATTCCTCAGAGGGCCTTGAAATTTTTAAAGGTATGATTCACAGCAATCACAGCACCTATGGTTTTAAGGGATGGACAATTCGTTCTAAACTTTCCATAAATAGCATCTCGTCTTCAGACTTACACATATCCTGAGACTTTATAGCGCAGCGTAAGCATGTTTTTTTTAAAGATATATCGCCGGGCTAAAAGGTGTGAGGCTTGAGGTTTTTAATTTTGTTATACACACTCTATACGGACGAGATGCTACATGAAACGTTTAGAACGGATTGTCCATCCATTTAAACCACAGAGGAGCTTTAAATTAATTTATTCTGATGGTCTAGTAGGTTTGAAAATGTATGACACTAAATGATTTGTTGAACCCTAGGCTAGAAACGGAGAATTTCCAACGGAGGAAAAAAGTAGTGGAATTGAAGATCGAAAGGAAAGAAAAAAACGAAATCCAAAAGATCCTGATGAGGAAGAAGACAATGTACCCATACCAAAGGAATACCAGCGGCCAACAAGGAATATATCTCTTTTTGGATTTATAGCAGAGCACATAAAGAGTGATGATAATGCTACTGATGACGATAAAAAAATGACAGAGCTATCGGATTCTTTTGAAAATATGGATTATCCGGATCGAGATTCAAGGGGAAGAGGTGGCAGAGGATATAGAGGTAGAGGAGCAAATCAACGGTTTCGAGGAAGTGATGGTAATGGGATTCGGAGAGGTGGATACACGCGTGCTGATTCCGAAAATAACCCTCGAATAGAATCTAAACCAAGTTATTATACTGCTGATAGAAGCACAGCAAACCGTGGGAGGGGATCTATCGATTCTAGAATTGACGGGGGGCGCCAAGATTACAGTCGTGGTAGGGGAAGACAGGATTCTGAGCGTGATCACTCGCGGCAAGATTATAATCGGGGTCGGGGAAGGCAAGATTCTGTCCTTGATCGTGGACGTGGACGTGATCAAGATTATACGGACAATAAATATGAGCTAGGAACGCAAGCCTACAACCGTAGTCAAGGACGGCAAGAGTATAATCGGGGTCAAGGGCAGCATGATTATGATGACCGTGATAAAGGAAGACAGGAGTACAAACGTGATCAAGGAGGACAGGATTTTAATAGCGGTCAAGCACGGACAGAGTACAATCGTGGTTCAAGACCAGCTGACTATAGCCGCGATCAAAACCAGCAAGAGTATAAACCCGATCAAAGACGACAGGAATACAATCGCGATCAAGTAGGTCAAGATTACAATCGGGGAGGTGGACAACAAGATTATAACCGTGATCAAGGGCAGCAGGATTATAACCGCGATCAAGGACGCCAAGATTACAACAGCAGGGGTAGTGGAAGACAAGGATACACTCCTCGTCCAGGGCAGCAGGATTGTCACTGGGATCAAGACCGACAAGACTATAACCGGGATCATGGAGGAGTATACTACCAACCAGTGAGAGGTCAAATTCCAAGTACACATCAAAATGAACAGACCGATTACCCATCGTTATCACAAACAACGGATTCTCACCAAGGGTATTCTCAAGCACCAAGATTCCAGAAGCAGAACTACCCTTCGTCCGGAGAACCCTCATCTGTGCCTTTTAATCAATCTGGTTCCAGAGGTCTTCCATCCAGCCAGTCCTTCCCCCAACCAGAAAAAAATCAGAATCCATATACGGATCACTTGGGTCGCCCTTATGCTCGAGATCTCGACAATTCAAACCGCGAGTATAATAGTAGGCCTCGACTCCAATCTCAAGCTAACGGATTTAGAATGGCTCCTCCGGAACATGAACAAAATCAGTATGGTAACTCAGATGGTTGGAGTCCTAATCAATCGATGGTTTTCACCCGCTCAAGGCCCGGCGGAGGGGGAGGTTCTACAGATAGGGGCCGCGGAGGGGGAGGAAGCTCAGCACGATATTAATAGTATTCAAAATGTTCGTGCTCTATAATTAGTCCATGATACCAAATACCTGTGTGAATTAACAGTTTTAGCAGTTATGTAATGGTAATTGTTTTGCCATCAAAGATACCATTCGATGCGTATTTTTGTAATTGTTTAAGGAGTATGAATGTTTACGAAGGTTTTGTATTTCCAGAGACAATGCAACGTCTGTAGATTTTTGTAAAGGTTATATAAGCAGCTATACAGGTTGATATTTTGGCTGAGGAGTGATTATGATATTAGAAATAAAAAATAACTGAGTTGATAAAACTTGCCTTGTCTGTACAATTAATGATGAAAGTCATACCTACATGATTTCATTTAAAAGTTTTATTGGGGGTTAAACTAATTAGGAAATTAGGTTTGCCATAAAATTACTGCTTTTCATAAACACACGAAAACCGATTAGAAGTCACAGACAATTGGCCATATAGAATCCTCATGTAACCGATTAGAGCTTATGTGAGCTTATAAATATACATACATAACCTACTACTGCACTGTAGTACTGTAGTTGTACCTACATGAATTGTTGATAATGCATGTTTTTCATATCAGAAGATAGTTGACCTTCAATCGTGATCGTGACTGACTGGCATGAAATTTCAAGTGGGAAAGTGACAACAGGTCCATACTCCCTTATGATCTGTATCAAAGTATCAACAAATGTACAGGCATTATCTGACAAATACATAGAAATTCGTTACAATCACTATTTCATAAAACATTGTGATTGATATCCTCATCATATTTTTTAATGCCACATATAAAAAAAACTGACATTATTAACTCCATTGAAGTATTTACAATCAGTGTAGTTTTGTTTGTTGGAACTGCTGCTGGTAGTGGCTGAAAAAGTCTTTGCATACGCTGTTTCAAAACGCTTACAGAATTATGGATAGAAACATAAGCGGATTCGGTGAAGAAATCAGGGACTACAAGTTCAATGGGGTAAGCTGCCCCAACCTGACAAGTTCTTGAGTTTACTTATTTTGGTTGGGTTAAAAAAACTATTCATGATCAATATGTGTCAAATTAATTCTATTCTATTTAGGAACATTTCTTTATGATAATTTAGTTCCTGGACTGGTTGATAAAGATCAGAGATCCACGAGAACTGTGGAGGACACAGCCGACATACTTGATCTCGGAGTGGGCATTTATCACGATTGCCATTCTTACTTTCATACACTGTAAGCTAATTGTGAATTATTTTATTCCATAACTGTGAATTTGATCATTAGAAGATACTGCATAATTTCGTTGATTTGTTGACTTGTGACGACAGCGAACAGAGTATTCGTAGTCAAACATTGATATTGTCCAGTGGTGTACAAATTAATTGTACGAATTGTCCATTGCATCTATAGGTAACTCGATTGGCAAACCCTTCATGTGGTTAAACGGATCTTAACCGTTGCTTATACAAATTACAAATGTGATCTGATAATAAACACTAAATCCCACCTGCAGCAAATTTGTCTCCTGTGCACACGCACACCTGCCTCTTTTTCCATGACCCATTGTATTTTGTTCATGCAAAGGTACGATATCAGCTCGAGGGGTTTGACTTTTGAGTTGAACCTACGTATGGATATATATAACATACATTAATTACTTTAATTCTTGTATAACTGGACACCTCTGTTTATGTCATAGCTCAAAGGGTCGGAGGTCGGTTTCGATGGTTATGGCTAACGACCATTTTCCACGGACTCTTTGTGGAAAACGTGACTTTCTGGACTCCTCAAATCGACAATTTCTGGCACTCACAGACAACAATAGTTCTATTTGGAAGGCGTCTTCCTCTTCATATCATATGCTTATGTAAGATGAGTACATAATTATGAAAAATAGTATTGTTCATAAACATTGATTGATTATATGTATAGTTAGTACTGTAATTATGAGGATATGAAAACACATTTTTCAGACCCAACGTTCCTGTACACAGCCTCAGTATGTGTTGCACGTTTACGACTTGGAAGGCTGGCAAATGCCGCTGCGGTGGGACTGACTGTGGTATTAATAGACATCCCTTATGACATCATGGCTGTGAAGTTTGTTCATTGGACGTGGCATGACACCGACCCAAATATATTTGATCGTCACTACTGGGTTCCCTTCACGTCTTATTACTTCCATGCTACGTTTGCTGCAACTATTGCCTACATGTTTCATTTCTGGAGAAGCAAGCTTTGTGAAAACGATCCAGAAAACCGGTGGGTTTCAGATCGAAGAGTATCGAGGGAATTCTTATGTACCGTCCTGACAGCCATTTGTGGAATGCCAGGAGGTGTGATACAGTTCCTTCCATTATACCATCCGCTTCATGACTATTTCGGAATTCATACGGAAAACTGTGTGATGACTCTGATGATCTTATTCTTCGTTATTGCATGGTCCAATGATCGAAATCCTACACTTGGTTCTAGACCTACTGGTATATGAATATAATTATTGCCAAAAAAAAATAACCGAAAAGAAGGATTCTTCATATTATATATGTTTTCCAATTTTCAGGTAAACAGGGCTGGGGAATTAATGAAGTGGTCTTGGGTCTTGTACTTCATTACAGTGTTTACCTCGGTATGGTACTGTTAGGAGATCCCGAGTACGAAATCTCGGTCGGTCTTCATGAGAAAATCGGGCCTTGTGACCAAATCATCGAAAACCCAACCGTCTTTACATTGATTACTGGAGAGGTAATAAGTTACAAACATTTGAAAGTTGTGGACTCCTGTGTCCTACCTATCTGAAAATGTCTCCAAACGAAGCTTGTAGAATGAAATGTACAATCTTTTCTTTTAAGAACGCAAAACGCCGAAAGTATCTATGCGCCACTGACTACGACGAGCAGTATTTTGATTTCAAATGTGTGAATCCAAAAAATATACCCCCAAGAGAATTTTCGGAATGGTATACCATTTGTGGAACACCGTTTCCCAACCGGGCTGAATATATCCAGGTTTCTTGAACTACATACACATCTTACACAAATCCTTATAAAAACCTGCATCAGGGTTTAAAAATCCTAAATATTTTTGTTTCCAGGTAATTGTGACGATATGCTTTCTAGCCCTTGCGGTTTTCAGAATCATGCTATTTAAATCCGGCCCAGAATTGGAAACATCTCGAACAGCGACTAAATCTAAGAAGTTCAAATGAGCCTTTGAAATTTTGATTAATTTACTACGATTAAACCTCCCATGCTACAAAACATTGTTTACCAAGCTAATCTGTCACTAATTTATATTGAAAAAGTATAACAAAAATTAAACGAATACAGTGCACATATGTAACTTCAAAAGTTGTCTATGAATTTTTATTTTTAATAGCTTAAGATGAAGGAAATATTTAAACTTAGAAAATTAACATATTTTAATGGCAGTAAAAATCAAATGCGACCAAGTGCATCTTGTCAGTTTGAATATTTTTGGATCCTTTGAATAATAGACATCAGATTCACTTCGTACGTCGTAGGCTTTTGTTTTTAAAGTTTTGGCGTTATCTTAAATTTAAGGTAGTAAAAAAGTTATACAAGGTCCCTCCCAGATCTTGTAAAATGTCCCCAGCAGGAGTTATCATTATGCATCAGACGTCCTTCGGGATGACTTAACAATATATTCATATAGATTACTACATTTACTATTGTCAGTCATAATAGTCTCAAAAGAAATTCCGATAACTTCATAGCCTTTGAGCTGTTTATTTTCGAGTTATTTTTTTTATCCTTTTGGTGCGAAGCGAAGGGTTATTCCGTTATTCTATCCCCTCTCTCTCACCCTCAAAATCCAGTCAGTATCATCGTCTACATGCGGGTCAAAAGATTTCTTTGGAGAAAAGTTGACGGATGAAAGCTGAGTATTTCTGTGTAAAATAAACGTTGGTGAAAGGACCGAGAGACGTAAGAAGGGGATTTTGAGACGGATTGAGACTACTCTGATTGAGTGCTGCTGAGGGGAGAGGTGGTGGTGGTTGAGGTTGAGCGAGGAAGAAAGAGTAGGCAGTGTCCCCTCTGGAACAGTATTGGCAGAGGAGAGATTGGAAGGAAGGACGAGGGATTTTTATTTGCATTTGATAAAGTCAGTGGTGCTAGGCCTTCTTCGTTAGTCTCTCTCTCTCTGCTGATGTCAGTCAGTCCACAGTCTGCTTTGCTGAGAACGTGTGACAAGAAGTGCCAGGCAGGAGCAGAGAAATTCACGTCGTTTCTGCTGCCTCTGGCTCACAACTACAAGAGGTAAATAATGTTGGAGAAGGAATTCCCTCTGGAGTCTCGATCAACTTTTAATTGGTAATTAATTTGTTCTCGTTTTTTAACATTCTGTCCCTTTCCATCGTGTTTCCAGACAGCACGAGGGACGATTAAAAGATGGCGGAACCAAAGAGTGGGGGGGACAAGAAGGTCCGAGGACCAGTCTGTCTGAAGACTTTGAGTGATATGCAGTCGTTTCTCACGTAAGTCCCTTTAAATATTAATATGTATGACATAAGATTGGGGATGAATATTTTTTTTTACATTCTTTTAATGATTCTGTAATTTGTGGCTGTGATTTTGGTTATGCAGTGGCCATGAGGGGCACCTGGCCGTCGTTGTGTTCATGCAAGATTGGGCCGAAAGTTGTGCTTCGACATACAACATCGTCGTTGAGCTGGCAAATGAGGCTGAGCAAAAGGTTTGAACTTTAAATCTCTTAACTTTTGTACTTTATTTATTATCTTAGAGAGGCATATTCACAAATTATATTCTGTTTCTGTTTAGCATATTGGGTTTGCAGAAGTAATTGCAGAAGAACATCCAGATATCTGCAAGGAGTTCAAGGTAGTTGGGGTGCCTAGCGTGGTCTTCTTTCGGAAGAATAAGGAGATCGATCGAGTTGTTGGTGTCCGGGTGCGAGAAGTGGCTTCGAAGTTGAAATTCCACGTGAGATCTATTTTCAAACGAATATTGCTGAATATTTATGGTTTATGCTTGTTAGGTTTTTACTATATAAGGATATCAATTTATGTTTAGGCTGTGAACAACGTCCTTTCCAGCTCCCTTACTGTTACCACTCCTCCCGGTGTGGAGCTTCCAGATGGTAGAAGGGCAAGACTCGAACAACGACTTAAGTCTCTCACTGAGTCCAGCGACGTAATGGTGTTTATCAAGGGGTCTCCGACGGAACCGAAGTGCGGATTCAGCCGTACGATAGTCCAAATCCTTAACGAGGCTGGGTAAGGCGGTCATTCATGCGATTCATTTATTTATCGTATTAAAACTTGGTTGTTGTGTTTTTTTTTAAAGTATAATTTTAGACTTTGTGATGAAAGCTGTTTGGGCTGATTCACTTCCCACATTATTCAGTCATTGTAAAATTAAGTGTACATTTAAAATACTCGACACTTTGTTGAGAAATGATTTATATCATTCCCAGCTAGTTGCTTCCCCTTTATTTGAAATAGTCTAATTAAGTTATTTATTTCGCCGTGGAGTTTCAAATGAAATGACAAATTTTCAATATTTGGGTTTAGGATTAAGTACGGTTCCTTCGACATTTTATCGGACGATGATGTGCGACAGGGATTGAAAACCTTCTCCAACTGGCAGACCTACCCCCAGCTGTATGTTAAAGGTCAGCTGATCGGTGGCCTCGACATTGTGAAGGAACTCAAGGAGAGTGAAGACCTTCTCAGCACCCTGAAAGGAGAGTGCTGAGCATCTCAAATGAAATGTCTTAACTAGCCTGTATCGTCCACTGGGAATGTACAGGCTACTCTCTCATTTAGATTTTAAGAACAGCTCCTTTAAAATGTATACTTCTTGTCGAGGCTAAGAACCTTGTTCTTATGTTATAATAATTTCTCAGTAATCCAGACCAAATCGAGCAGTACAGCACTTAGTACTGCTAGCGAACACTACGGAAACATTAATAAAGACCTTGGGGTTCTGGAAATTTAATAATCTTGTTACTGCTACTCCTTCATTGTATTTTTATCTTTAGAAAACCGTCCACACCACATAGTTGCATATTTTTCTAAATTTCTTAAATCCTAATCTTCTCATAAATCGTTTCATACATCTCATAATACCACCTTCATGCATTGTGCAACTGAATTTCGGTGCAGGTGATCCAAAGAGGCATTTTGAATCGGTTAGGGTTAAAAAATTTCAACAATTTTTCTTTGTGCTGGTTGTATGTGCTATGTGCTCTGTTAAATTGTCCAAGTCAATTCAGTTGCATTTGCATTGCAGTTTGCAACAGCAGATTCAATGTATTCCCTACTACGCCCACTGAGAAACTAAAATCAGTGGAACACCTTGCGTGATGGCGGTGAAGTTGAACTGACCGTGTTGGTTTTGCATTCCATACCACATGCATCCACGTGCTTTTCAAAATTCAAAGTTTTTAACTACAAACTATAAGTCCTGATTTTGGATTTCGAAACTAACTTGTAAACTCCCAACTTCAGTTAAACTCCAGTTTCAGTAGACAGTCATTTTGCTTCTAGGAGGGTTTGATTAGGATTACAAAATGGGGAAGAAGTCGAAAAGGGGTGCAGGAGAAAAGTCAAAAAGCAAGCCTAAACAGAAACAGAAAAGGTTGCAAAAGAGTCAGAAACCAAGGAATCATCCGAAACCGGAACCTCTGACATCCACCCCTGACCAGAATCCCTTCGAAATGCGGGTCAACAAGAGAAAGCACGACAACTTGGGTCGTAGGGGAAGGAACGAGCTTGGTGTACCGGGCATCTCCAGGGGCAAAGCAATTGAAAAGGTAAAATAAATGCAAATCACGCATATAAATTGATATTTGTTGGGAGGTCAAAGTTTAATTATGGATTAACTTCTTTGTGCCTGATTTCTCAGAGGAACAAAACTTTGCTCCAGGAGTACAAAGTTCGAAACAAGTCCAGCGTGTTGCTGGATAATCGAATTGGGGAGAAAAGGAAGGCTATGCCGGAGGAAGAAAAGATAGTTCGACGAAGTGCTGCTGAAAAAGCTCGACAATTCAAACATGTATGCTTCATTCATGCTTTATGTCAATTTGCAATGACAGTTGATTCGGAAATTTTAATTTATATGAAGTTATTCATGTTATTTTGGCTTTCTAGAATTCAATATTTAATCTACATGAGACCGATGAATTTCTAACCCATCGCGGACAACCCCTTGATGAGATTGATCGTTACGAGGATCCACGAGACGCATCTGATTCTGAAGATGAACGACTAAATGGTAAATAGTCATAGTTGATGAATTTACGAACTATGGATTCATATTAAACTCGATTGGTCAAGCGTTTTTGTATGCCTGTATTTTTTAAAGGTGTATTAATAACTGTTTTTTGTATTTAAATAGCGGATTTTGTGAGCGATGCAAACTTCGGTGGATTCATGCGAATTAAGAGGCCAGAGGAAGTTGAACCGAATGAGGAAGATGTTCACGATGATGGACAACCTAAAACGCACAAGGAAATCATTCATGAGCTGATTCTAGCATCCAAGAAAAAGAAGTATGAAAAGGCTAAGGAAGCAGATGAAAATTACGAGCTGGTGTGCAAGTTAGATGAGGAGTTCAAGAACCCGGACTTTAGGAATCTTTTGTTTGGTGTAGCAAAAGATAAGCATGCACCCGAACAAAATGAACCTGTCGGCATCCCTCCTATTCGGGAAGAGTATGATACTCTAGTGAAGGAACTACAGTTTGAGACAAAAACTGGAAGAGCTGCGGACAGGTTGAAGACGGAAGATGAAGTTGCTGATGAGGAGAAAGGCAAATTAGAGCAGCTAGAACGAGATCGTCTCCGTCGAATGCAGATGACGGACCCTGATGGTAGCTTGAAACATCGAAGTGCAGACGATCTAGACGATGGGTAAGAAAACGAACAAATCGCATAATGGAATATCTTTTCAAACTCTGTTAAAATTTGGTTTATTATCTGTTAGGTTTCATGTAGACGAAGTCGACAAAGAAGATTCTAAGTCTGATGCAGACGATACCTCCGAAGACGAAGAAGAGTCTGATGCAGAAGATAGCTCTAAAGACGAGGATGCGGAGGACAGTGAAGCTAGCGATAGCTATAACGATGTAGAATCTGATTCAGAAACTGAACTCCAGCCTACTAGTTCTGGGAGAAAGGCAAAACAAATGGAAGATACGGAAGTTGTGGACGGAGAAATAGTTTCCAAAAAACTGGAAACAGATAATTTTGAGGACATCCCATTTGTACTTGAAATTCCTATCAAATACAAAGAGTTCGAGAAAATGTTAAAGACATACAAAGGCTTTTACGGATCCAGGAACCAAAAACAAAGTACCGCAACACTCAATGTGATACTTTCTAGGATCATCAAGTATAATACCGCCGCTGACAGAACTAGGCTGCCTCAACTTTTTAACTACATCGTAAGATACGCACTGGAAGTTACTGAAGCTGTTGACCGATTAAGTGCTTCGGTAAGAAGTGTTTGTGGAGTCATTCTTCCCCACTTACATACACTATTGGTTCTAAACCCAACCTCTTGTATGGAAGCAGTTGAGAAGGGAGAGCTATTTGATGACTTCTATCCCATAAAGAAACTTCCATTGTTCAAAGTACTACTACCAAGTATTTATAATATAATGCCTTTTAAATGATGTTCTACAAATTTATCTAATCTGATACAATTTTCCTTGCTCCGTAGATATTGTATTTTGACCTCTGCTCGCATTTGTTTTGCTGCACTGATTTCAATCACCACGTTTTATCTCCCATAAAGTCTAAGTTGTCAGATGTGCTCAGGCAGTACAAAGTGACGGATATCAAGTCATTAGGCAAAATTTTTTATGTCTTGCGTATCATGTACAAAGTAAGTATTTAATACATACATGTATCTATACTGGATGCAGGTCTCCGGTGTTTTAATTGATAACTAATTTTGTGTTTCAGCTATGCCACGAGTCCAAGCGATACTCTCCCGAAGTTTTGACTTCCCTTTGCTCAATACTTGTGTGTTACACAGGCACTCGTTATAAATCAACAGGTAGTATCCTTCCTTCCATGTCCCCTGTGAAGATGCTGCTGCATATATCTAATGATGAACTCGGGTAAATCTTCTTTGCCTGGAAACATTAATAATAAAATGCGAGGGTTTTAAATTTGAATTTTTTAACAGTGAAATCTGGAAACTGAAAAAAACAACAGTATTTGATGTATTGGCTGAGACGGAGCCAAAAACCTGCCCGACCGTCGAACAAAAATATGACTTTTTTTATTTTACGTTGAAAATAACGCAGCAATTCGTTGACCTTTACGAAAGGCTTCCTTCCTCTAAAGAAGTTTTTGCTCCCATCAGAAAAGCCCTGTGTGCACTGAAAGAGGAAGGACGTTGGCCTCGCCAGATCGCTAGGCAAATAAATGAAACCTTCGAGGCTATTAACAGCATTAAACAGAAAAAAGAAGCTTTAGCTATTTCTGTGTCGGATAAACCCAAACCGCTAAAATTATACGAACCGCTGGTCGATGAAGAGTAAGAGAATTTTCTAGAATCACTTTTTTCTTTTTGAAATCCCATATTTATTGGAAAGTATTGTTTCTGAATAGCTTCGACGGCATGAGAAAGAAGAAGGCTCCAAAGGGTAAACAAGAAACGGCTCGTTTAACTCACAAAGTAAAGCAAGAAACGAAGAGTGCAGTTCGAGAAATCAGAAAAGACACAGCCTTCTTAGCAACGCAGCAATTGAGAGAACAGTTAGAAAAGTACGTAGTGTTAATTGATATTTCTTAAATATATTATAGGTCCGGCCTCCGATATTCACCTGCGTATTTTTTTTTCAGAGACTCCGAGAGGAAAAGAAAGGTGAAGGAAATCATGGGCTCTTTGGCAAACCAGGAAGGGGAATATCAGAAGAGTAAACGGGGAAAGAAGTAAACCATGTTTTATAGGATTTTGTCATGGATCGTGTTTTTGGACGCATAAATAGAACTTATATGGGTTTTGTTACCATTTGGTAGGACGCTGTCTTAACCCTCTGTTTTTCCTATTTTTTTTATCAATAAACCAAACTACCACAAAATATTTTCGTATGGAATTGAAATCGGCGGCTTGAAAACATAAAAGTTTGCCAGAATAGAAAGGTTCATTCTGATTGTTTATCTAATGTTGTACAAACTTCGGTAAAGTACATACATTAAACCCCAATCTCTGGTATGTAATTGTCCAATAATCATATCATCATATTATTCATATCATTTCATGGTATTTTTGGTAAACAATGTATTTGAACGAAGCGGTGACGGATTGATTAGGGTTGGGACCAGGTTGGTGTGAGGGAGAAGGCAGGTGGGACAGGTTTACCAGTTACCTGTTGTATTCATGGTGATGGTATGTTATGAAAAATCACGCAATGAGTGAATAAGCGGGTGTACCTGCAACATACATTTCTATAATAAGGTGATCGTTGAGGGTTACTTTATTCCATGTAGTTGATGTGGCTTGCCGCATCCCCCACCCGATCTTTTTATACATTAAATACTATTAGCCAGTTAAATTTAGAAGACGAGGGAATTCGGCTGAGGATTGTTTTTTGGACCCTATTAATTTCTTGTAGGGTGTGGTGACTCATTTTTATTGTTGAGCTAATGACATCCATGATTCAGTTTTGTTTGTGGACACAATGCCTATAAAGTTTGTCCAGTTTACTTATTAATGTCAAAAAGAGTTGCATCGGCATTCGCTGCTGTCTGTGTATCATCCATGTGATAGCTTGGTAAAGTTTGTTTATTTGACGGCAGAAAGTAGAGTAATTTATCCGGTAATCATGGAGGCTCAACGGAAGATGATACTTTTGTCTTTCCTTGTATACGGTAGGTTTTTAAATATGTCTATTGCTTGGCTTAGTCGAAACAATATTATTGATTTGTTTTTTATCTAAATTAGGGGCTGTAGTAAATGGGCAGGTGATACTTAACTCGGAGCGAGATGAAAATACCATGATTTGGTGCACCGTTAACCCCCAGGAACAAAGGAAATGTGAAGCCCTCGCAGAGGTTATGAAGACTTCGGTGATTTTTGATGAGTACGGTCAACGAGCAGACGTTTTTCAATTGAATTGCACTATGGTATGAATAAATATTATATAAATCGTATTCAAAGTGGAGTGTCCCTAAAGATTGGAATATGCAGTTCTGAATGTGTTGCATGAAAAAACATCTTTTGTTAACGTAGTCTTACAACAAAGACGAATGCATGGTTTTGCTGGATAACAATGTAGCTGATTTGACGACTCTTGACCCCGGTGAAGTCTTCGTGGCTGGACGGTATCACAGCTTAGTGCCAATCATGGAGGAACGTTATAGTAATTTGGGAGGTGCCGGAGCTGAATCGAGATTGTATGGTGTGGCTGTGGTAAAAAAATTCTCAGACATTCAGAGCTTGAACGATGTTCGAGGTAAACGAGCTTGTTTCGGTGGAGTGGGCACTTTAGCAGGATGGGTCATTCCAATCGATAAGGTATTATATGGCAGTTATTATAGGGCCATATATGAATATTACAATTTTATTAATACCTAATTTGCTAATGTATAATTTTTCCTTGAAATTTTGTTTCCAGTTAATGAAAGATGGTGGGATGGAAATTGCTGATTGTAATAATCACGTAAAGAGTGCTTTGGAATACTTCGGTCAAAGCTGTGCTGTCAATTCCCTATCTGATAAATACAACCCGTTGGGTGACAATTCTCACAAATTGTGTGAAATATGTGGCAGTGACTTGCCCGGTGTAAGATGCACAAGCAACGATCCGTACGCTGGGTATGAAGGTGCACTGCAGTGTCTTCTGGACAGAGGAGAAATTGCATTTTTAAAACATTCTGCAATAAGGGAGTACTTTAACACTCTTAATCATTACCAATCCTCTGGAACCTCGGACAATTCTTCCCCGCGATACCCGACGTCAACGGAGTTTCCATTCTTCTTAGGAAATCGGCCACAAACAACAACTTCGACGACAGAGAGGTCTTTTAGGTTTCCGTTTGAAAATAATCAACAAACTGCTCCTCGCAACAACTCCGAGTTTCAATTTGGAAGAAATGGATTCGAAGATGATCCCAATGCTGCTTCCGTGATTGAAAGTAATCTACGTCGTGGACCCAGGACCTATAGTGAGTTCAAGGAAAAGTATGAGCTTCTGTGTGGAGACGGAACCCGACGCGATATCGATGATTGGAGATTTTGCAATTGGGGGAATCTTCCAGCTCATGCATTGGTGACCTCGTCTGCCAAAAGATATCGACTGCGGCTCAGATATCAGCGATTTATTCAAAACCTTGTTCGACATTTTGGGGAAACTGATTCCAGTCAGAATTATAACTCGAATTTCAAATTGTTCGATTCAATACCTCAATTTGGGAACCGAAGTAATCTACTCTTCCAGGTTTGGTTCAATTTTTTTTATAACTCTGGTAAAATCCGAAGATTAAAGTTTCACTTGTTTTTAAATCTTAGGATGCCACGGTATCTCTACGCTCCATACCAGAACAAAATCAGACGTACACCAAATACCTTGACGAGCACATGAAAGCGATTTTAGACATTAGGTCTTGCCCTGTCGGTAGGATGACAATGTGTGTCACATCTGAGGCAGAAATGACAAAATGTGTCAAAATGAGAGTAAGTTTTGTGTGCAATTATTTATCATGCGAATCTTTTATTAATTGCATGCAATAAGTTAAGTAAATTGATTTCATTGCAGACGGCGTTAAACGCTCAATTACTGAAGCCAGAAATGAGCTGCTTCAAAGCCCATAGCCACATCCATTGCATGCAGGCCATCAGTAATGGGTATAATTTACTCGTTTTGTCAATCGTCCAATCCCTATATATCCTTGAAGTCTAAATGACACATTTATTGTTCAAAATTCTTTTAGAGATGCAGATACGGCTGTTTTGGATGCTGGTGACGTATACACGGCCGGCTATCATTACAATCTTATCCCTGTGATGGCAGAAATATATAATACAAAGAACACAAAGCTAGGGGAGCCAGAGTATTACGCCGTTGCTGTCGCATATCAAGGAGATGCTGATACAGAGCTTACGTACTTAAAAGGTATGGGAGTTTGGGTTTCATGGTTTCATTTCATTTTTTTGTATAAATTGAAATCCAATTGATTATTTTTGTTAAAGGAAAGCGTTCGTGTCATTCCGGTATTGGTCACGGTGCGGGATGGACAATACCCATGGCTTACTTAATTTCCAGTGGAAGAATGAGAAATTATGGTTGCGACTCTGTTACTGCAGCTTCCCAATATTTCACAAAATCATGCGTTCCAGGGGCATTGAGCAAAGAGTATACGTTTGGAAGCCAGCATAGCAATCTCTGCGATCTTTGCCGCGGATCTAGCTACTCATATTGTAGTCGAGACGCAGCGGAAGATTTTTATGGATACACAGGTAACCCTAAAAATCAACAATTTGGTTGATAATGTAAAAAAAAATCATGATTGTTTTTATTACAAATACAGGAGCATTTCGATGCTTGGTAGAAGGAGGGGGTCAAGTAGCATTTGTCAAACATACAACAGTTAGCGAAGTTACCGACGGTAAAAGAAGAGAGACGTGGGCCCGAAATACATTATCGGGAGATTATGAACTACTTTGCAGAGACGGTAAAAAAAATCGCAAGTCCTGACCTGACCTGTAAAGTTGATTTCACAGCTGAGAAATGTTCCTTTTTTCCTTAGGTACCCGTGCTCCAGTCACTCAATATGAAAGATGCAATTTGGGAAAGGTTAAAGCAAACGCTATCGTAGTTCGAGGAAGTGGTGGAGAACTCAATGAAATCAAAACGAAAGCTATTATTAACCTATTTCTTTACGCTCAACAATTTTATGGGAGAAAGGACGAAGACGATTTCAGGTCGGTAATGTCAACAAGTCTATTTGTAATAAATGTCGATAAAACATTGATTTCTTTTAAAGAGTAATGCGCAATGTTTTTTATATTTTTTTTATAGCTTTGCCATGTTCTACTCGCCACCTCCATTCAGCGATCTGATATTCCAAGATGCCGCACAGCAGCTTCAAGTAATCGCCCCAGAAAAAAGAAACTATCGAGACTATCTCGGAAAGACCTTTCTAAAAGCCAGGGCCCTGGTTGACTGTCGAGCTTCTGCTGAACGTATTCAAGTAAACGTTTCCGTCCTAATAGCCTTAATTACTTCGTTTTTATCTTATTATAGATGGATGTTATAAAAAGTCGTGTTATATTAATATATAGATCTGAAACCTATTTTCACACAAAATGCCCTTAACAAAACAATCTCCCAGTGACAACCTGTGAAATCTCAAAGAATTATGAGAAGACTATGCATTGTTAATGTTATTTAATTCTAAGTATGAAAGTTTAGTGTTTAGACAATGTTTGTAGAAAATGTATCTATGATGATTCGTAAATGTTGAATGTTTATACACTTTGAATATAAATGAGAACAATTTTCACGTTTTATAATCACAGAATCTGTATTTTGCCATTTAATTGAGGTACATATTGTGGACTATAGAGTATTGGAGTTGTTTGCGTACGCCAGTAATACTAAAGGCACATTTTATCGAGTTACATCAGAACTTAACTAGATTTTAAAAATAATATTGCCGTCGGCCCTGAAATTCGAAAATTCACGGTTTTGGTTTTGGTCCGTGGCCACCCCCGAGCTCATAAACAGCCAATGATACTTCACTGCCTAGAGCATCAGCATTTACCTGAGTATCAGCTTCTGCATAAACACGAACTATATCTTCTGTACCAGATGGTCTGTATACATACAACGCGGTGAATTTACTTGGTTCATTAAAAAGCTGAGAAAATAAATGAGATAATAACTGACCTGACAAAGCTTCGCCCATTCTTATATTTGGCCATCAAGCTATCGATCCGTTCTTGAAGTCCAGGAGGTGAAACACATTGTCTTTCAGCGTCTGCTGTCTTGATAACATCTCGGTCTGCCACCAAAACTTTAAGCTGGCGATTAGGCAAATCAGTATAGACCGAATCCCATTGTTCAGCACTCCATCCCTTAGAATGCAAAATAGCTTCAATTGCCAACATGTCAGAAATCGCATCCCCAACCGTGGAATTGATAACATTCAAAAAGCATTCAAGTTCCATAGTCGCCGCATTATCCTCAGATCTGTAAGGTACAGACAAGATGGATAATAAAATCTGTCTTCATGCTTCCAGTGTTTGAGCTCAATTTTTGTTTTACTTCGCTGCGGATCGAATTAGATTGACTGCATTATTACTGAAAAGCACAGTGCCGTGTCCATTGGCTTCGAAGTACACCCCAATATCGTATTCTTGAGCCGCATGATGTAAATGCTTCACACCAGTAGGGACACAGGAAACAGGAATATCCTAAACAGTCAGACTTTTATTATTCGTCAGAACGTATCTCATTAATACCTTTAGAGCTAGAATATTTACCAAAACATCTTTGGCATAGCTTGTTGAACTTCCATTCGCATAGGCAGTCTGAACAACTCCTAATTTTAAATCTAATTTCGACTTTTTAACCAAATATCCTAGATGTTCAGCAAGTAGAAGGGAGATTTTGTCTCCATCCAGCATGTGGAATTTTGCATCTTTATCAAAATAAAAGTAAATCAGCCGATCAGCATCTCCGTCTAAAGACGCACATCTGCGTCCAGCAATCGGTTGAATGCTTTTTGGTTCCATTTGTTGTACTTTTACAAAGTCTGCTCCACACTAGAATACACAAATTCAATAGAAACTTTGTATTCTATTTACAGTTACATGTCTACATTTCAAAGCTATTGAGTACCTCACCTCAAAGTTTAATTCTCCTGAAGAACCATCACAAACTAAGTCTGTTTTAAGAACCCGATCACCGATTTGTGAAGCAATGACTTTCATTCCAATAGCACCCACACCGTTAGCACAATCTACGATAAGTGAAGGCTCATAGTGCCCTTTCTTGGGTTCCTAAAAAAATTCAAACACAATCCTAAAATAAAGATACATCTTTTCTCCCATGATCCAAATTCCATAATCTTGAGAACATTGACTTACATTTCCCATAATTTTTCGGAATGCAGACGAAAGTTTTTGGTAGTAACCATCCTTAGTAGGCTCTCCATAAGCACCCTTACCGTTCCTGCAGACAATTAGGTAATGCAGCATCGGTGTACTTGCCAACCCGAAATCCAATAATTCATTTCCAGTTCCAATGCTCTTTACGCCATCGACAACTGCTTGTGCCAAACTGGGGCTACTTTTCCTGTACAAATTCACGCCAAAATTAAACACTATAATTATTAATTGTAAACCATTAAAAAAAATACATACCCATATACATTGGGATTAGTAGTGTCACAGTAAAACCAAAACCAACCTTGTATCCTGTCCAATGAACACAGATCCGGGCGCATTTACATCAATACTGAATTTGCTGATCAAATCTTGGATACTCTGAGGCAGATCTTCGTCCCTGTAACATTTTATAATAATCCCTTCTGTTATTAAATCCACCCGTATTTGTGTCAACTTTGAGAATAAAAATTCTGTCCATTCTTATTCTTACGGAACATTTGCAATTTTTGTGGCCAATTTCTCCCATTCATGCTCCAACATTTCCCCTTCCGGGTCTACCAATTTGACTCCATTATCTCCTTCTGGATTGTGCGAAGCAGTTATCATCACACCGATTGAAGCTAAATGTTTAAAATTCATAAATGCACATAAAATACCATAATTTACATCTGTATACATAATTTACATAACTTTTCTGGTAATTTACCTTGCTTTTGCTTTGAGCGAAGGTTGGAGACGATACCCATACGAAACATTATATGATCCAACAATTCCTCCCTTAAAAAATACACAATCAACATTATGCATTACTTAGCATTCGAAACTCCATATCATAAAACACTGAAATCAACATACACATCCTAAAAATCGTCGAAGTCCGGGTAACTTACTTGTCGCGAAAACCAGCGGTTCCATATCCAATGTATTTCTCAGCCTTCTTCGTATGTGTTCGAGAAGCCTCGCGGATTCGAGTTGCAATATCGTTGGAACTCATCCTGACTGAAGGATTTGTAAAGATACTAGCTACAAGTCGGTTGACAAAACTGACAGTTTGGAAACTAAACGGACTGCGGGAAGGGAACAACCTTTGCATGCACAGGTAAAGAATGAAACGGAATTCAGTAAATATTTAACAATGTGTCCAAAATATTCTGTAGTTGTAGTCCAATGCAACCACCAAGAACGAAACCAGATCTCCACTCTTGACGAGGACGAGGACTGCCACTGGCACCGACTGACACCAACTGGCCGGTTTCACCTTTCACTTTCACTTCGTAGTTCGTAAACTCCACCCAACAAGATGAGATTGAGATGATCGAGGAGGAGACATGTTGTCGTTTTGCCTACAGTTGGAACAGTGGAACATAGAAATATAGACTACGGTGTACATTATGTTATGTTTTCGATACGCCGTGGCCGTGAATTGATCACAAATGAATGGTTGGAATGATTGGAATGATTTAGAATAGTGAATCGGAATTCTTTGTTCCTTCATTATGCCATTTCAGGCTACTTTCGCCACTCGTTGAAAATGCACAGCTTGGTTCATTGAAAGTTTGACAGAATAGATTGCAGTGTCAGTTACAGATTTCAATTATTGTATCTTATCTTACACGGAAATTGGTTTCCATTCCAATTCCATTCGAAATTCAGAGATAAGAGAAATTGGTAACACTTACATTGTATGTACTATTCAATATGCAATGCTATTCGACAAGACGGGAATGATCGAGATGCTGTTTACATTTTTTGATAACTTTATTATTGCATTAGAGTTAGACCTGCAATTAGGTTTTATACGTTGGTTAGGTATAGGTATTGAAGTTAGTTGCATAATACACCAAAAGAAATATGATAAAACTGGTAAGGAATATATTACTAGATTAAGCGAGTAAATGTTGTAATTGTAATAGAGACAGGGAAAAAGTCTGTAGATACTTTTAATTTTAACTAGTGAATGTTAAATTTATTAAAATCCAAGGAACTTCGTCATGATAATACGTTATAAATTAGGAAGGAATGGAAATCAGGAGCGATGTAGTAACTTGTTAGAATTTAACAAGGAAGCTCTGAATTTCGAAAGGCTTAAAGCGGACGGAGAATTTATTGTCGGAAGCAGGGATCACGGCTCCAGGATCTTCTAGTCCATTCGATTGCAAGACTTCTTTGACCACGAAACCGAAACTTACTCTGGAAGGGGAAAAAAGAGAAGAAGATTGTTGATTAACATAAGATTATATTCATTTCAGGCTCGGGTTGCTTGTGGGTTTAAGATATTTCAGAAGTTATACTCATCCTGAAAAGAAATTGGAAATGTACTTACTCCGTGTCTGCGTAACCCCCATGGGATTCGTAGAGTCTGATGCAAAGAGTGTTGTCGGCAGAGCTTTTGGCCTTTGATACTTTTACAGCTTCCACAATAACGGCTGGGTGGCTTGAAATTACGAAGCTTGACGGCAAACTAGAAATAAAAGGATATGAAATTGTTATTAACTTAGCGTTTTGTTATACGGCTGAAATTGAGACTTACTCGGCTTGAGCTAAAGCAGTAGGTACCACCGGAACGTTGTTGGATCCTAACAGATTCAACTCGTACGCTCGTTGAATCACTCCTGCAGCTTGGAAAGTTCCTGTGGACAGTTTAAACAGATGTTATTTACCTTTTCAACTGTTGGATGGATGGTAAAATACAGAAATGCGGAATTAAGATTACCCTTATGAGGCAATACGGCGTAGTAAATGTAATGCTTTTGCATATCACAATTGGCATCAGGATTTTTGGCTGACTTTAGAAGAGAAAGCTGGACATGATTGTCACGAACGTGCCAGCCATATTTGGAGTCTGTGATAATGGTTACGCCCTTATCCGCCTGAGAAATATCCATCCATCTGCGATTCATGAAAGGAAGGATACTTGGCTTAAGACGATATCTGTATTATAACAATTGTTTCTAATGTATAAGGAACGAACTTGTGACCGCAAACTTCGTATTTGGCCATGTCCCACGAAGTATTGATATGAGTAGGACGCTGAGCGTGACCATACTGAATCTCAAATGTAGCCTCTCTTGCCAGAACATCCACAGGAAATTCAACTTTCAACAATTTATGGTCTTCTTTCCAGTCAACGATAGTGTAGCTATACAAATTCAATATAGAAATACATTAACTTGAATTTGTGCTACACCTGTGTAGTTAATTGTCCTGGTCCTATATATTTTGTCTTACTATTCAATCATAGGGGATTCAGCTCTTATAATTGTGTAACGGACAACCGTACTTCCATCCCCAAACTTAGCTGACCACTTGTAACCTCCAACAATTGGACCATTCCCAAAGCTCTCGAGGCTGCTCATCTCGGAGAAGTCTGGGTCCCGGCGTGTCTCTAAATGGAAATCATTAATATCCCAAGCATCCCAGGAGTTTGGAATGTCGTCATAGATGTAAAACATTCCTGGCTCCACTCCTAGGTTCAAATAATCATTGAACGCTGGAATTCGATTGGCACCATCAAAATACACTTTCTCTGTGGGCTTTCCATTGACAACATTGACCTCCAATGTTACAATACCGTTAGTGAACGTCCCCAAACCAGGTCCTTTTATCAAAACAGATCATCGTTACAATCTCATAATGTACCAAGGTAAGTTAAGAGCTAACGATTAATCTGGTTCAAAAACCTGCAGTGAATGAAACTGGATTAGCAGGGGCTTGAGGAACGAATGTTGTATATCCGGAAGGCTGGAGGTTCACTAGTGCTGCCGAAAACTTGCTTGGAATTCTGAACCTTCCAGCGATTTCGTCTTCAAACTCATCCGAACCCAAAACGACAGACTGGATATTTGGTCCGCTGGGTGGAATACCCTCATCTGGCTTCATAAAGACCACGGTACTTGTCCCCCAAGGTAACGCATTAAAAACTGCAGTGTTTGTGGTTCCTTCTCCTAGAAGTTTTTTGTGATAGACGGCCCGAAGCTCCATCAAAGTTGTAAACAGTTTTCGGTATATTTCCCATGCATCTTGTGCAGCAAATTCGATGCAAGAGCCGGGAAGGACATCGTGAAATTGGTTCAAGAGAACATCTTTCCAGCAATTGTCTACGGTTCCCATGTCCCTATATCAGATTTCGTGGCTTAGGTTACTCCTACAATAACTGTCAACGTAATTAAATTCTCATATTGTTTAGACATTTGAGGAACTTACGCTACAATCTCCGACTCGTTAGCCTTTCCAGTTGTGTAGGCCATTGCCAATATAAGTTCGACCTCTCGCAAGAGGAATTCACTTTTACGGTTGTACCATTTTATTCGTGCTTGCGATGTGTACGTTCCATTATGTAGCTCCAAGTATAATTCTCCGACCCATCGGTAGAACTTTGAAGACTCTTTGGACAGCTCATCGAAGAATTCATTGCTTTCGCTGAATTTAACCCTGCAAAAGTAAGAAAACGGTTACAAATGACTTTCTACATACGAACTCTGTATGAAAACCGTGTACAATAACTCGTACAACCTACTTTGGCAAACCGTCCACATCCTGTACTCTTTTTATGCGTTCAATCATTGACCTTGTTGGACCTCCACCACCGTCTAAAAATAATCGCAAAGAAAGTTCAATTACTAGTGGCATTCTTTACTAGTGGAAATACATTCCACTTTCACAATCTTGTGATCATTTCAATTAACAGATAGTCAGCATTTCTGAATATTATACTGAAAAATCTTTTCATTTCTATTCTGTAACGTAACGTTGATCAAATCCGCATTGTACATATTTTAAAGAGATCTCATACTTACCTCCCCACCCATACAAGAAAACTCCAGAACTTGCTCGTCCTTTATCCAACGAGTTATTTTGGGAATTCAGGAACTCGTTTACGCTAAATTAAAACCAATTTTATTCACAGAGTTTTCAGAAATGTGTACTACAATGCTGAACAAAGTTGTCCCTTACTAGCAGTTCATATTGTAACTGTTTCCAGGAGGAAAATGAACCAAGACTTCGGTACCATCGATGCCTTCCCACCAGAAATTGTGATTTGGAAATTGATTCACTGCATTCCAAGACATCTTTTGGGTCAGAAAGCGCGTGATACCAACATGCTATAATCATAATTATTTACACAATTTATTCAAAAAGTTAATAATATTTGGGTAACCTGAAATTGCAATATGTTACGCACCTTTAGCATTTGCGGTATTTGGGCAGAATAGCCGAACGTATCAGGCAGCCAAAATTCGTTGCTGCGGTACTCAGGGCCGAACTCTTCTTCGAAAAACTTTTGGCCGTAGTAATATTGCCGCATGAAAGCCTCTCCACTGTTATAGATAATCAATTTAGATGAGGAACTAAATTACTGGTCAGTTTCATGTGAATTAAGATAGTAAAGATCGAGACCTCGGAAGATTTCCATCCATTTCAACCCAAGTTCCACCAACGGGAACGAATTTTCCGGAGATCACACTTGCTTTGATTTCATCAAATAAGGTAGGGTAATATTCCTTGACCCATGCATATTGTTGGGCCTAATAAATTCATTCATGTAAGCCCCACAATTGAATGCAAATTGCTGCTAGTGAAAATAAAATGTTAGCATCGCTTACCGAAGAGCAGACAAACTTATATTCCGGATATTCTTCCATCAACCTTAGTTGAGCAGAGAACGACCTGGCACACTTTCGCTTAGTTTCGTCATAAGGCCACAACCACGCAGTGTCAATGTGACAATGTCCCATCGCATATAATGTGTGCGCTTTGGATCCAGTTGCTTCGCTGAAAAAGGCCTTCGAAATTTCTGCAGCTTTACTATTCGTATCACAAAATGATTTAAACGTTATTAGAGATTTAAGATCTAGAAATGCATTAAAAATAGGAATTGAAATTACTTACACTCTGTTATCAAGTCGAAGCAAGTTGACCATCTCATTTGCGGCAAACATAGCCTGGTATCCAATGTGGGAGTTGGAAAGATGTTCAGCAATTCCATACAGCATTTCGAAATCGTTCACAAGGTCAAAAACATCCCTGTTAAAGATCTGGAGTTCAGCGAAGGCAATCGAAAAGAATCTATCCGGATTTGGTGGAGCTGGAATAATATAAGTTTGTAAAAAACAAATATTAACCATTTAACCCTTTGGGGTGGGAATATAAATTTCGGTTTAATTTAATTCAAAGATTTAAAAAATCAGAACAGTACCGATGAGATCTCCATTTCCTTCTCCAAACATTCCATTACATGCCATTTCTACGTAGTATTCAATGGGTTGTGGGATACTACCGTCCCAGGATTTGGTAACGATGTATTCTTCTCGAAACCCAGGTGAAAATCCCTACACAGAGCATGTATTTTACCAGATTGCTAACTTTTCAGGTTTGCAGATTTTCTTCAAGGTTTAATTATTTTGTATGACAGACTTATTCAAAGACAAGGTTGCACTTACCTGGAGAACGTTTCCATCTACATCGTAAAGGCAAGCTTCGCAACCGGAACCCCATCTGAAATGAACTTCCTTCCCGTTCCAAGAATCATCCACCATTTTAAGGACAACCTATTATCCAAATTACACTATTTTCAGATTTGTCAGTAAAAACAAGTACGTTGAAAACCTTAATTACACTTACCTTAAACCAGTGAGTAGTCCAGGTTGGTCCTAAAATAAATAATCATTGTGTAAAGCAAGTACACTTTAGAAAATCTAATACAAATTTTTAAAATTTACCGTCAAACAAACAAACACTTAAAGACTTACCAAAAGATTGTCCAGGTGAAACAGAAGCCCAGTCTCCATTTTTAATTTCATCAAATGTATGACCAATCCATGAGCCATGGGGTCCAAGAATTGGAATGTGTTCCAGGGCTGAAATAAATTAGGTGGTTTAGTATCAGAGATATTAAATAGATTGGTTAAAAATACGAAACACACTTTCGGTCATTATCCTGTCCCCATATAATTGACGGGGCAGCTTGTTGTTTCTGAAATTATTAATTCGGCCCATCGTAGTATTTCGATTCTTATGAATCGGAGCCCGAATTTCTGTCCCAGCCATTTTGATGTCGATTTTCTAAGTACGTACTTATTAACCGGTTCAAACTCTGTCCAAAATAAAATAACTTTCAAAATAGTTCAATTTGAAATCATTAGCACAAAATATTCAACGAAAATGTATCGAAGTT
>JAQFZA010000301.1:0-28944 GCA_034695115.1 Desoria olivacea
CCCTCCGGAGGGCGGAGGGCGGAGGGCGCCCTCCAGACGGTTTTGCCCTCCGCCCTCCGGAGGGATGCCCACCAATGGCTTGATGCAATTGCAAGAAGATTATATAGGAGGATGAAGATATTTATTATAAGTAGTTTTTAAATGGAATAGCATGTTTAAATGATTGAAACAAATTGGTCGTTCAAATTTCCATAATATCTTGTTCAGAAGCCAAGTCCCACCAGACTAAACCAGTAGGGCTTCAGTCCGTCTAATACAGATATTATGCAAATGATTTGTACGTGAAAACCACAAGACAAGAACTCCTGG
Source organism: Desoria olivacea (assembly GCA_034695115.1). Taxonomy (NCBI): domain Eukaryota; kingdom Metazoa; phylum Arthropoda; class Collembola; order Entomobryomorpha; family Isotomidae; genus Desoria; species Desoria olivacea. Next base: position 310 of record JAQFZA010000301.1, read on the forward strand.
GCTTAAACACGTAGATTAAAAAAAGGGTATTATGTCCTACTAGGTTTAAATAAGAAATGTTGATTTAATAGGAACTTCAGGTATTAAAACACCTTAGTAAGCTCTCGAACTTGACCAGTATGACCAGTGGCATTGGCTTGTCTTGTCTCGATTCCTTAATCTATTTGATGGACTAATCTAAAATGCTTAATGGGCTTGGAATAGATATTACTTTTCCAGCCAGAAGCTATGAAATCCAATTTCAATTTGAGCAATAAGCTCCCTACGTCCTACCTGTAAATTGTAAATAAATAAATAACGAGATTCGGGGACTAGTTGTATATTCTGGTCATGAGATTGGACGATTCGACACTTTTAAATGCTACTTTGGGTGGTCCACTGAAAGTCAGTTAATGAAGACTTAAAGGCCTGGTCACCAGATTATACAAATCTGATTAGGAGAAGGGCTTCCTACCTCCTACTATGTACTTCCCACTTCTACCTCTGCCCAAGCTACCTGCTGCTTTAACTCTCTAGTATGTAGTATTGGATTAGTAGTTATGAGCCCCGAGAAAAAAAACGTAAATCAATAAATTAGTCTGCAGTTCCTATATAGGTAGTATGCTGCAGGATTGGTTTGGATTCTGGAATGAGCAATACAATGGGGGGTAATTACAGTTGTCAACTGCAGAAAACTTCCTTGATGACACCCACGCAGAGATCTGGAGATAAATCTTGAGTTGGCAGGTGAACATGTAAACTAGTCTCGCCATAGATTTACTGATCTCCATAATCTAAATACACATTTAATTACCTATCAATTTTTGCAAGAATACTAGGAACAAATTCACACTATGAATTTGAGTTTAGCTATTTAATCCTTCAGAATCAAACCAAAATACTGCTGAAGAAACGTGATGAAGCGTGATGACAATGGGTATTTTTGAGACTAGGATTTTTAAATAATAATTTTGAACTCTAACCCAACTTTTAACTACGAAAAGAAACCTAAATTCTAGTCAGACATGGATGTACGTTGCATCCTACTCTTCCTTTATATCGCTTCTAATATGGCCCGTTAAAACTATGTTTTAGATAAAAGTGTTTAAAATCGATTTTTACTCAAGTTTTGGTCGCTAGCTCGAAAATTTACTTGTATGTTTTGAAAGAATGTGATATTCCTGTTCAACTTTCAATTTCAATTATTGTGGTGTATAATATTTTACTTTTCCTGCTCACCTCCTACATTCCTATTAATTGCAATATTCTAACTACTTAAGCAATTTGGCCATTTATGACTTGTTGTATAGGTACCGAACGGCTTTATGACGGCGGAAAAAGGCCACAAATACTTCTACCCAAGCATTTCTGAAGTGCAATTTACATAAATCCCAAGTCTAAGATTTTTGAAGCTGTGACAAATAACAAAGACATTCAATTCATAATTACTGCTGAAGGAAAGTGGAAATAATTCACATGTCGTAATTCCTAAAGTGTTTTAAAGGAGCTTTGCCCAAACTAGGTTAGTGCGGCGTAGTTGTATTAATTTAATATTTTAGCATGGCAGTTATTTCGAATTATGGAATTATGATGTGTTCCACTTGTAGTTATTGTGTATGTAATATATATGGCAGGGTATTAAAATTTGCAAGGCCGTCAAATACTAAAAAATTGCTGAAGATACCGATCGATATAAGAAACAGCTGATTTTTTTCCCTTATGAATCTTTGCAGCTATCATAGACATGTAAAACAGGGACGACTATTTAATTTATTTATCCAGGTTGCAATTGAAACATAAAACTTTCACATATTAAATGTATATTTACTACAATTTCTGAAAGATAAGGATATAAGGATGTGTTTAAAGATTTTAACGAGAATGTCAAGAGTTTTTTTAAAACACGCCATTAATAAATAAAAGCCCGTGCTCATTCCCTTAAGCCAATACAACTTAATATCCAAAGATTCAAAGTAATATCTTTTCCCAAAGGATTTATCTCTTAGTCGATTGTGTCAATATCCTGTGTCCCCAAAACACAGAACTAAAGCACCGTCTTATATCTTGAATAACCATCACTCTCCAAACTCTTACTAAACCTTGATTTTCTAATCTGCATTCTTGATATTCTTTTTAAACACTTCAGCACTTCAAGCCAAACTCATGGGAATGTAAATAGGAAAATTTAAAAATCCATAAAAGCCTAGCAACTTTCGTTTCTTCCTTACATTCTCATTCAACTGATTCAACAGAGCTACAAAAATATCCACACACATGACCAAGAAACGGTACTACTGACTGTAAGGACTAGTGGAAACATATTTTCAACTTTTATATTGTTTATTGACAATTAAAGCACCCAATTAATCTTCCATGATTTCATCCCATGTATCACAAAAGCCATGAATAATAAAATTAAAAACGAAAGAACTCCAAAAAGCCTCTAGTATTGCAGACTCATTATTCATGTAAAGAATGCACGATGACATAAAACTTCCTCGAAAGCCCAAATTTGTAAACCTGCTGGTAAGTTTGTTAGCATCCTTCCACTTTGGGATGTGTACAAAACTTTATTAAATAAAGTTTATTTTTCACCAAATTTGGAAGGCGCAATTGGTGCAAATTGTCAGCAATTTGTTTCAGAAGGCAACATCAAGTGTAAAGAGTAAACATAAACACGACAGCTGAGGTTTCCTATTCCATGTTTTCTCATCCTTAGTTGTTGTTAATTACAGTTTTTGTGTGAAGGTACATGTGCATGTACATTCTTTTTTCTTCGTCATTAACTTTGAGACAACAGATGAGGGGGTTCATCCTCTTCGGATAATAATTGTTTTAGTTTAGTTTAGTTTGCTTCTTTTTTTATCCTCCGGGACCTATTCATATAGCACAGCTACAAAACTGTCAATGAAATGTTCTTAAATACCAAGAGTAAGTTTGCTATTAAGTCTGCCTCTTAATTAGACTAAGTAAGTTTGTCAAATCCTGACCATAAATCTAGACGAATCATCAGCCAAGCTTGTGTAAATTCTATGGATGCTGTCATTTGTTTGAGTCAAAACATAATCACTCCATAATAATAAATGAGGAAGGCAGGCCAAGTTGAAAGAAAGTTTGTTTCTCTTCTGTTTTGAGGTGATGAGGACTGAACTGAAAAAAATACCTTAGCTCATCATCATTTTTGTACCTATTACCGATCATGTACAAACAAATAGAAAACACATTCGTACGATACATTGGAGGCTGGAGCTGAAAAATTATTGATTACACCCGAAGCAAAGCTCTAGAGATGGGTGTTAAACTTTTTGGTCCGGGTGCAGGTTACATCGTAATTGTGAACAAGTGGCCAAACCAAAGGGAATCAAAAAGGTAAGAAAGCCAAAGATGAAAAATTACAGCAAGTTTATCCACCTTTTTCAAAGCAGTAATCAGGCCTTAGAAAAACACACAATGTATTTGTGCAACAAATAAGGATACAACTACAGAGATATAAGATAGAATACACATGGGTCAACAGCTATGGTTATAAGTTAGTAAACTATTTTGACAAGAAAAATGAAAAGCCACAAGGAAAAGGTGGCTTAGGTTTTTAGCTTCAGGTTTGATGTTTCTTGATGATGATGAAGTTGTGCATCTTAATAACTACTGGTCTGTTATTATAATGACCCAACGTGCACTTTCCACTTGTTCAAATACTATTATTACAATTATGGGATCCACAAACTTCATTTTCGTTTCATCATCATGTGGGGATTTTGCTTCTTGGATGAGGATGTGATGATGTGATAATATGATATGTGATGATGCCCCCAGACTCAACAGTTCAACACAGACGAAAGAGTCGATTAATTTTGGTGCGGATTCGTATAGATATTTGTTTTCTAAACAACTCACAATTAGCCCCGTATTTGATCATTTCCTTGCGGATTCCTTTTTCAGGACAAAAGGAGGAGATTCCTGTATGTTCTTGACTTGTTGAATCATTTCCGCAATAAGTTACTAATTCATAATTCGTAATTCATCAAAGGAACAAATTGGTAGAAGAATTGAGCTTGACGAGTTGGACACATCTTGAGATATTAAATCATGTGAGAAATCATTGAGAAAGCATGTTTTTTTCTAGCCAAAACAGATCTATAGTTATTGACCATATTAAGAGATTTTAAGCTTTGACTCCTTATCCATCATCATAATAATCTGTCTACTCAAGCACTCATACTTTTGTAATAATCAACTTCGTGATCATTACCATTACGAGCCATCATCAAACTCAGCAGGAACATGAAGGGCCTGTGGATGTTGATTCGTTGATTGTTCATCCTCAAACTTTATATGTTTATATCTTTACGGCTGTTCCTCGTGGTGGTTTACGGGTCTACGGTTTGACGAAGTAGAAACTCTTTGAATTCATAAAAGTCGACTGGGTCTTCTTACGTCTTAAATAATATCTTGGGAACGTTGTTTCAGGAACAATGCAAGTATTTTTCATGTATGCAAACAATATATTCCATTTTAAGTCATTCTGTCAGCGGAGAAGGGCAAAATATTAAAACACTCAAAATTCAAGCTAGTTGAGATGAAATGAAAATTGCTCTCATTGGTTTGGAAGTTTGGGCAGAAGGAATGATCTCATCTACTTCGTAATAGTTTTTGGTTCATAATTTTATTATAATCATTCTTCTCTCCGAAAAACTTATCTCCCACAAGGTTATCTGTTACCCTCACCAGAAGGTAATCATCATACTCGTGTATGTATGTGCACTGAAATGCTAGAAAGATGCAATGGATTATTCCACAGTTACAAAAAAAATGCAGGCACTCATTCCTGAAACTCCTCTTGGGGTCAGTCAGACATCGTTTAAGAATCATAATCATTTTAAATGCATCATGTCACTCAATCCATCCAACGAGCTCATCCTCCCACGAAGTCACTCATTTCATTTCGTAGTCAATTAGCATTTTGAGGGATTATATGTTTATATACTTACCTTTAATATTTTCTATTCGAGTGTTGATTGTGGAGTGTATAACTTGAAAGAATTAACTCAAAATCAAGACCTATCGGCAACATATGCATGAATTAGCATCAACAACCAAGTATGTGGATTATCTACATGCAATCATGCAATCCAAATTCCTTTACTAGTCGTCATTAGCCAGAACATTAGTAGAAGACTTTTCTAAGGAAAAACCTCGATGTCGTCAAAGTCGCCGTACTTCCAACTGTTGCAATTGAAACATTAGTTATATTATTATTATGTGTAATAGAATTAACGATCTGTTTTCCGTGTTTTTTTTCACCTTGTTCGAAGTACTTACAAGCAATCATTACTTCTGTGTTTCTGACTTCTGCCATATACTTATGTTTATATCTATATGTAGTATAAGTACAAAAAAGTGTTAAGGTAGAAGTCGTAGTAGATTGAAGAAACAAGAAAAAAGCTACATTCAACAAACATGAAACATTTCCAGTTTTTTACCAAATAAGCTATTGCGTGGGTTGGTTTTGGTACTTGGTGGACTGCTTAATACAATATTGTGTATACATAATAACTAATAACTCAAGCAATTCCTGCCATCACATCATACCCAGTTACCAAGTCATCCATACTCCATCATCCTTACAATCAACAATGCGGACTTCTTGTTCTAGACTTGGTGAGTAACTCAATATGTAATAGGAAAGTATGGAACCCGGAATGATCTGGTCGTGTTTTTAAAATTTCTTAAAGCCCGGAGCTACATCTGAATCACAGAACTGCGTCTGGTAATTCTTCTTTGCAAATTATAAATTAGTAACCGTCTGTTCCTTCAGAATGACGATGCTTATATGTAATTTAGAATATTATAATACATACTGTACTTATCAGCTTGTGCACATCTTCAATACAGTCAGTTTTAGTTTGGATAGAGTTTATAGAGTTTTATAAAATGGACAGGACAGCTCATTCATTCCGTACTAATTTGCATGACTGGCGCCGGACCTCAGCTTGCTTATTGTAATAACAAACCTACCTACTTGCAAAGTATTAACTACTAAATGCTTTGCCATGTCATACATGATGAGTGTGTAAATTGCTCGGAGCTATGATATCAAGTCAGAAGTGATAGGTACACTTGCAGAAATCATATACCAATTTTAGTCACTATTGACATCAGGTCACACTTATTAGTCATTCGAATTCAACACATCATTCTTGGATCCATCTAGGATCATCCCACCACTTGCCTCTTATTAGCCGTCTATTGTTGATTATACAGCAGAAAAATATCGACCACGCTTTAATTACCAACTAGAAACTTCATGCATACTGTATCACCGTGTGTAATAAAATCGCTGAAGTCATTCTAGGCTCATTATATTACTGATGAGTATAAGGTACAGAAGGTGCAGTAGATGCAACACGTTTTAATAAATGAAGCACAAACCCAGAATTCAATACAAGTCTCCCTCATTATTCGTATAAGGCTTAAAGTGCTCTTAACTTATATGATCTGAGTCTGAATTTCAAATTAGGATATTGATTTTACCAACAGCAGCCAAACATGGCTTGATTTCTTGAATGGCAGCAACCACCATCCAAAATCACGGCATCTTGGCATCAGGTCGGATTGGACTGCATACTGAATGAGCACATCTGACAAATGATTAAGAATCAAGAAGATTATTCAACAAGTCCTGTCCCTATCATCCCGATTTGTCTATATACCTAACCCCTAACGTATTATAGCTAGTAACTAATACAGGACCTATTATAAGATACGACCGGCTGCATCACCTTTGCATTGTGCATCAATTTTATTTGATTTCTTGGTTACACCCAAAGCCAAGGTGCTCGTGTTTATTAAAAATTGATTGTAATCATTGTAAACAGAAAGTGACTCAGATCTCCAAGATCTGTATAGACAAGGTGTGCCAAGTCAGGCCTTTCTTTTCTCACTTCTTGTTTCATTGTTGATTTAAAGAGTTGCATGTTTGTATGCATTTACAAAATACTAATAATAATAACCATCTAAGAAAGAAGGTATATCTGTTTGATCAAGCCCCAGATTATTACATTACTAAACATGGTTGTATCAAACTCTGCCACTGCTTCATTTACGAAATTTGCAATCCATTCCATGCACAAGCTAACCTTAGCTGGTAGCTTTTAGTTGATAAATAAAAGATGCCCAATAAAAAATTATATAGTCATCATAATCCCAAGTACTATAAAGCTTAACGAATAACCCTATTGTACTTCTTCATCCTCGTGCTCAGACTCGAAGTCTATCAAATATCAACTATCAACTGCACTGTACTCAATCATGACAATAATAAAACCACCAACCATTTTAAAATCTTCAGCCTAAGAAAAGTGCTATAAAGTTTTTTTTGCAAGAGAGGATTACTTCTTTACAACCACGATTCACGTCTCGATTCATGATGTTGATGATGATGATGATCATCATCATCATCCTTATCCTCATATAGCCGAATGTTGAATTGCATGCGCAATCAAGTATTCCTTTGCGGTTTGTTGAATCCCCATAGTCCTCTCGTCTATAAAAGCTAGTTGGCAGGGCAAGAAAATATATAAAAACAAGCCCGAGATGGAAGTTAGAAGTCTTAGAATCACGAAGAAGATGAATAGGAATTCAAGAAGATTGCAAGCCACAATAGAAGTCTGTTATTCAAGTCCATTCCCATTTCTCCCATTTTAGGACACGAACTTACTATAAGCCAAACAATCCAATCTCCACTCCAAAAAAGACTTGCAGCTCCACGTGAACTTCTAATACTTCGAAATTAAATGTACTATGAAACTATAAACCATCCTAACTGACTAACCGACTAACTACAGAACAAACAAGTCTGAAGAGTCTGAATATTTCTCTGTATTAGGATGTAAATACTATTTATTTTATAGCATCAAGAATATCAAGATTCAAGCCTTCAAGAAGACTCCAAGCTTTTTGCTCCTATGTGTATGTATCCAAAGTTGTCAAACGTCCATCGGCCAGCCTCTTCTGCAATCCTCTATTGTCTTCGTCTAAGAAAGGCAGATGCTCTGGAGATAAAATTAATTACAATTGTTCCATAACATATTGCACCAAGGTTGGTTATGCTGTAGTTTAGTTGTTTAAGACCCTTGCTTATTAGTTACTTAACTGCAGATTTTTGATAATCACAGGCGTTTCCCATCTGGATCATATCTATCGCTCTACTTCAGCTCCTCAGAGACTTGAGTAGAGTTGAGAGGCAGAGATGACAGGAAAGTGACATTTGGCCTTTGAAAATCGCTGACCAATTCACAACAACAAAGTGGGCATAAACTAACCCGTTTGGTCCTGACTTGTGACTTGGCGTTTACGATTGTTCAGATTCAGATATAAGGGCACCGAATCCACATGTAGGTAGGAGAAGGTAGACAGTCTATTTTTGTTATGCTGAAAGTGATGCAGGATTTTTATTACTTATTAACAAGTTAATTAAGCAGCTTGGGCAGTTTTCGTAATCTTATCTATGTGAAGCATCGAAGATTTCCTAATTGATGACGAGACATAGCTCCAACAAATGTTATCTGTTGCATTTTCTCTGCAATTGGAGTTAAGAACTGGAATAATTTTATAATTTTATGATCAAAATCAACTCCGTATTCTCTACTGGTTTGGGTAACAAGCAACCAACATCGCAATACAAAAAAGATTCTACATTCAACATTCTGCCTATGTACCAGTACGTGTGGACCATCAGCCAGCCACCATACCTTTTCCGATAGCCAATCAATAATGTTATATAGCTTTGTGGTCAATTTACAATTCAAATCCCATAAGAATAAGAAGTTTGCATAATTGCCATGACTTTCTTACAGTTGGGGTTTAGCATACATTGTGAAGAAAAATCCAAACTAGTCTCTTAAAACTTGTAAACACTTTCCATATTTTAAACCAAACAGCACTAAAGTGGCTTCAGAGTTTAATATACGAATTCACCCCTTGGGTACAATATTATGAGCTGGAAATACTATCGTAAATTCATACTTACACATGAAGCCAGGAGTTTCGTTGGCAGAGAGTACAGATGTACATGTTATTATGCAGAATAATGTGATACAAACATGACTTTACGTGGGCTTACTCGCCCACACATCATTCCTCAGGTAGACAGACATCAGAAAATAATAAGACAAGATCAACTTGCTTGCCTTCCTTCGAATTAAAAAAATGCATTGTTGTTCCTGCTGCATTTTACACTGAAATCCCATTACGAACTCCCCGTGGACCTTCGTTGAGGTCTTCTGGTACTCTGCACTACAACTGCCAACTCGAGACCTTAAAAAAATCAATAATTCAGTAGACACACAACTTCGTTGGCCATGGATCTAAATGGTCTTAAAAAACCGTGTCAATTTTTCTATATCTGGAGAATGCTTCTTAATGTCCTTATCCATATCGTGTAAGCGGTAAAGCCAAATGTCAAACTTCCTTTTTCAAACAACTCGTATGCAGTACCGAATGTAAACTCTTATGCATTAGTCGATGATGTACCGAATAATATTGTCGATCCGCTCTTGTTATGTTTATATCAATGGAAATACATGAAGACAATTCAGTCTGAACTCAAATAATGTCTATTATTATGCTTTCAGTAAATGCAAAATGAGGAGTGAGAAAGACTCGATTATTTGTTGAAGACAGAAACTTTATGAGCATTCCCCTTTATTAAATGAAGTGTAAAGTACTACAGCAGGCATAATTCAAGCGAAATATCGGCTTTCGCCTTTTGTTTAGAAATCGCCAATTCTTTATCGTAGCGTGCTTTATCCCTGTCAGACATCCGCTGGTATTTAACCCGTGTCTCTAAGCTTGTAGAGTCCCACTGCTTTCCCAGAACTTTCTTCATTTCCGCCATTCTCCAAACACGGGTCTGGGCTTTTAATTTCGGCTCCTCGTCTCGACAAAAAAAAAAAACGCGCCCATTGGTCTTTTTGGACCCTTGGATTCCTGCGGAACTGTTTTCCTGTGTCTTCTTTCAGGTCTACCTCCACCTTCGATTTCCTCTAAATACCGTATTTTATCCCGTTTAGCCATGTCTTGATACGGCTCTCTCTCCTCCTTCGTCATCCTATTCCAGAAAAATGAACAAGACCTGGTGAACTTCGATTGGTTTGATATTCTTCGATTTGGAAGACCAAGAATTTCGGAGCGCTCTTTCTTGCAAAAGAAGTTAAAAGCTGGCCGAGCTTTAATAACTTGCATCGTAAATTCCTGAAAAAATAAAAAAAACATAATTTTTGAAATGATGAATCTAAATTTCTCCCGCGTGTAATTAATTATGAGCTTGTAACTCCTACTAGAAGTATATCGAAATTAATTACCAAAAACAAAAAAACATACTTTGTATTTATACCTTTCTGCTTCAGGGAATCTTCAGGGTGGAAATGCTAATCTATACAGAATCGGAATACAGCTCCACTAATTAAATTTCTCGTTTTCATAAAATGAAAAGTCAGCTCATTAACTAGAATGCAAAGTTGCAACACAAGAAGAAATACGGTGAAATACCAGACAAATCCGACACAGGAGCCACTTGTGAATTTGCAATTGCCACTTCCAGTAAAAGTTTCGTTTCTCCCATTTCCTAAGAGCTAAATCTCCACTACGGTCCCTTTGTCTCATAATTCTCTCGATTGACATCATTAGTAGACAGCATATAGACAAAAACCTTGGGTGGAGGTCGAACGTAAAGGTTTATGTCATGAATTTCCTAATCCCCAATCTGCACCTACTAATTCGTAGACAATGAGTGTAAGCGTTCAAATGCATACATCATCGCGTCTTCCCGTTCTAACTTCCTACTGTCAGATTTCCTGTACCGATACGGGAGCTAATTTTTACTGGAAAAGCAATTGACTCCAACAGCCTTCTTCTCCATTTTCATCCCTCTTATCATATCAATATCACACGCGAGACAATTACACAGGCTTAGTATCTTCCCTTTCAGACTAATTCATTCAACCGTTCTTGACTATAGCATGGGTTTCATCTTTATGAATGGAGTTGGTTTGTGTAGCCAAAATCTGTCACTTTTACTCCAATCTCAAGAAGAGATCTACCTTGTCGAGAGGAAACCCTCTGGCTGATCAGTGAAAGATTTCTGGACTTGATTACCTCCAGACTTGAGAGTACTAATAGGACATTGTTTAAGATAACTATACTAGTCTCATTCTCATACAACACAGAACACTCTCAGAGTCTGGAATCTAACATCTAGGACTGTCTCCTTCAGAAGTCGTTAAGATCCCTCGTTTTGAATCCAGCTTCTTACAAGCGATCCCTGATCTCATTTCCAAAATCCACCTGTGGTCTCTCCTCCACATAAACCGGTGGGCTCTGTGGTACGTACATAAATCAGAAATCCAGCAGTACATCCAGCAGTACTCCTTCAAGAATTCGTTCGGATATGATGGTTAGGAAACGAAGAATATTTACAAACGAAAGTGGGAAACTCCCACACACACACAGTTAGAGCCACACGAAGTTACAAATCTTACAAAAAATGAGTATCAAGTATCAGAGATCAAGAAATGTGGTAGTGGTAGAGTACTTAGCATTCTCCGTATTTTTTTTAAGAACATGAAGTTGAAATTGGAAGTGGTCATAAATACTATTTCGTATTCATGCAAACAAGAATGGGTCTTGTGCTCAGACGATTAAGTGTGTAATTCAATACGTTTGTATTTCATAAAAGGATTCATTTCTTAGTCTATTATGTCTCCAAAAAAGAGACCCTATGGACTCTACTTTTTTCTCCTCTCCTAGTCTTACATCTCTTACGTTTTTCATTAATCTCTTACACAACATATCCATCTTGTAGAATTGGAGATGGACGAGTAGTATGTATGAACTACTATGTATACACTTGCTTAATGTCCTCGTACTCGGTATAGCTTGGGATTTTCATTCAAAAGAAGAAGAGGACAAGTGGAGACTTCTTAAGCAGCCAATCCTTCCATTTCTTCCTTTTTGGATCAGAAGGAGAGATCAGGAGGACCACTGATGGATTTTAAGCCTATAGGAGATTTAACCATAACTATGCCTGTGCATTGTGAAATCTGAATTATATTTTAGTATGCACACCTTCATCTTCATCCTTGGGATATTGTAATTGTGAATTGTAAAAAGGATGCTACATATAGTCAAGATCAGTAGGTAGTGTCAAATCTTTCCTCCTGTTGTGCTGTGTCCCGTCTGAAAATGAAACAGCCCTTTAACACCTGATGAACCAGGAATGTAATTCAATGGACACGTGTTTTTTTAAAGCACTTAGTATTCTTTACCTTCCACAAGTCCAGCACACTTCTACATTTTTCATCAAAATCTTTGTTGTATACAAAATTACACCTACTTACTTGTTGCACGTAGCAAAAGCATAATGTACACAGCACCCACTTTTCTGTCACTTTGTCTCATTTCAGAAGTCTAATTGCTGGAACTTGCTTGCGTGCCCAGATTTCCTAATCATTTTTCATGTATTTCATATTTAGGTATAAATATAGGAGGTATAAATCGGAGTGAAAACAAACATTAAATCTAGATTATTAAATTTTAATCTGAGGATATTCCATCCAGGTGTAAAATTTTAATCCCATGGGGCATTGAAAATATTGAAGTTGAAGGACCATTCTTCACACACTGGAGTCCCTAGTCACTAGAGAAGGGTTAATCTTTTGTCAAGTTTGTTATTGTAAGCTACCCTTACCAAATAATACATTCATGTAAGTATATTGGAGTATTTGAAAATTTACATATAAAAAAAGGATGGGTCCATATGGGGGAAAGGAAAGCCTTTCGATTTCATGAATTTGACGAGAAATCCTTTTGGAAGAGGCTTTTTAAGATTAGTAAAGGAAAAAATGAAAGGAGCTATATATGCCCTTTGTCAACAAGTGAATTCCCTTTCATCGGAGAATCCTATGCTCAAAAGTATTCAAATTTATGCAAGATTTTGACACGTAAATCGGTCAATGGGAATCAGAAGGCTCTTTAAGTCGGAGATTATGATTGAGAGGGTATCAGGAATTCAAGATGCGCCATGTGCCTTCATGTAAATTAAGAACGGATAGTCAAATATCATCGGGTGGGTTGGAGAGCTTAAATACACCTGGTTTCAACCCCTACGTAGCCGTACCATGATATTATTATTATAATTTCATGTAGGCAAATTCTCCATAGACTATCTATACATATTCTTAATCAGCTTTTAAAGTGATTAAAGGATGAACCTCTTCAGCTTATCGTAATTTTAATTATAGATGTTTATGAATGAATGAGAAATAAAGTGGCTGAGACATCCAAGGCATTTAAATTATATCGTCAACATATTATTCTGTACTGAAATTACAATCATTAAATTATAGCTTATGACAAATTTCAACAACGTGCAGCTATATATTATCGATGATCCGACGGATGATCTTATGCCCGAGACAAGTGAGGTACTAATTCCCCTCACTCCAAAACAAAAAGGAATTTAAGGCTAAAATTCCTTAAGTCCTTATCGACTGGAAAGATTGGAGACAATGAGACTAGATAATCACCACCACATACCAACAACAGCTTTAGTACTTTTAACTTATTAAAGCTCATTCTGGAAAATGTTTGTTGTCAGGAACTTTCCATTTCTATTCGAAACTATGAATTTGAGATCAAGTAATTACTGGAGACTAGGAAATAAAAATCATTAGAACTCATGTTTACAGGATTTTGGTTGTTGGATCCGGAGTGGCAAAAACGTTAGCAATAGTTTGAACTAACTGATGAACAGTTATAGAAAAAGTGTGCAACTTATCTTAAGAATATGTTATTCTATGCTTTGAAGGAAGTTGGGTATTCTAGATCAAGGTTTTTCTTTAAAATGCGAGTACAGCAGTTTTTAGGCTGAAAAAGTTATCTACTTAAATCTGCACATCTTTTGCTCCAAGATCCCATATAGCTGATTTCTGTAAAAGAGATTGCTGATCTAAACAGAAAATAGAAGTATGCGATGTTCCTAAACGGTTCACCTTTGAAGTTTCAAGTTTCGAAGAATCAATTTTATGTCAAATCCATCCTAAAGGAAGAGAGGCAGGATAGTTTACAATCAGAAGTGATGACGGTGCAAATTAAACGAGTTCATTAAAATCAGGTCCCCATCAACTAACTATCAGCCCATTGCCAATACCGTAAATGTTGAAAACACTATAAACACTGTAAGCAGATTCATGCAGAGCGTCAGTCAGTTGTCACGAATCTGAAACAGAGCGAATGAATCTTGTCACTGAATGTCAAATGGAAGTAAAAATGCCACAGAAGTGGCACTTTGCTTCCTTTCCATCAACAAGGAAACAAACTAGGATTGCCGACAATCAGCAATCGAAAATCAACAGTCGGTCTTGTTTTTCTCTTCAAGCTTTCAGCAATTTCCAAAGAAACTCTGGGATATCGTGTACCATTTTACATAGCAGTTGTCAAACATTTAGGAATCATATAGTTAAAAGTGTGCAGTCTTTTGGGATAACGATACCGATGTCACTTGTTGAGAAACATTTCTATGCATATTTAAGTACTACAACTGGCATTCAGTGTTGGTTGACATTTTTAATACCAATGAAAAAATAATTATTTGCGAAAGTCCCTACGAAAGTTGTCTGTACCGTGTAGACTTAACGGCGACGGAGTTGATAAGAATTTGCTTATTGTCACAATAATCTTAAACACTATCGAGCCATCAACTATCAGCAACTATGTCTGATACTCCACTCTGTGTTTAACTTTCCATGATACCATATGACGCTGCATTTATTTTCAAATCCTGTCTCAAAAAGCCAAACTGCAATTGTGATTGATTATACAATTATTATAACGACTTCGGTATAGATATTAGTAAAAAGTGATAAGGCAAGGAAAATTGGGTGATCGAATTCTTTTTTGTCTTGTCTAAAATTCAGGATCAAATGAATCAGACAAAAACAATTAGTGTGGGTAGATATTTCTGCTTGTGTATTCACAAACCTTAACATTTGAGGGTCAACTCTGACTGTTGACTGTGAGATCGAAAAATAATTCATATTCGTACTCTTACCTACTTTGCCTTCCTAATCATAATCATATTTTAAGAATGGTAACCAAGTTGTTAGCATACAAACTTCAAAAATGTTATTATAAGAACTCATATCGAAAATTCCCTTGGAAATTTCAACTTTGTGGAAAAGCTCCTTCCTTCCTTCTTTTGTTTACGCATGAATCTTATCTAAGAATCTATGCAATCTTTATACACATCTGATAAGTCAAGATTCAAGTCTGACCTCAGACCTCATGCAAGGTTTCTGCTAAATTACCCTAAAGTTCAGAATGCAAATTTTATAATCCTCCTGTTGGTAAGTAGCACTTAATAAAAATAATAATAGGGCTCCGTACTCATGAACAAAACACCACACACACTATCAAATAGACATTAGGCTCATGATCTCAACCGGAGCTATTAATGTATAAAATGATGTAGCTTACCTACATTAAATATATTTTGTATTTGGCTATGATTTTGGGTGTTTCCCTTAAAACCATTCGAGAAATTATAATTCTATAATGATAATCGTATCTGAAGATCAGACTGAAGATCAGGAGGTGTACGTAACGTAAGTAAACATCATTGCCAAGTGATTTCATTGAACTTGTGTTTAATTTCACTGTGCGTTACTTCCGACGAGATGAGCTGGCATTGTCTTTTCTGTTCCCTAATTCTATTCAATTTAGACTTGATATCTTTTTGATTACTTTGTGATAATTAGCTCCGTAACCTTTGTGAATGACGTCTTCCTGAGAGTTCTTCTGCTCTCGACAGTACAAACATAGAATAGCAGGATACATGATAAGGTGTATGGTACTATATTGTACGATGTATTTTAGGACTTCAGGATAACGCTTCTAGTATATCAAGTTAGATCTTCTCTGTTCAAGTTCATCTTAAGCTAGCAGTATTATTATTAAATAATACTTAATTTCATAGAGGGATTCTTAATAAGCTGTAGTTGCTGTACAGCTCTATGCGAACTGGTGGGTTTAAGGCTATCAGAAGGTTGATCTTTGCATTTAAAGTTTTAAAATGGAACTTAATGATTATGATGATCACATATTATTTGGCCAACAACAGGTACAAGATAAATACAGTATTTTCAACCCTCTGCTGAATCTCTTCTTCGAGACAAAATGTATCACAACTCGAAATAAATTTTGCAGGATATCCGGACTTCGGTAGTTAAAATCGTTGGTCATCGACTATGGTAGTGTAGATTTCTACTTAAGTAGACAATTAAAGTTATGTACAGTTCCAAGGCTTGTTAGCTTTAATATGTAAATTTTATTCCAGCTTCTAAATTTTAGAAAACCATTGTAGATTGGGAGTTCAGTATAATAAATCAAAATGGTCCGAAGACGGCTTTACATTTTTTAAACGCTTTGGTGATGGATGGACATAATAAACCACAAAATAATAGACTGACAAACAAGTCCTAAACCGACTCACGTATTGATAACAAAAATATTATCCCTGGGGATAAAACCCTGCTGTAATAAACTTTTTCACCAACAAGGTGAAGTGATGTTCTATTTTCAGTACTAAGTAGTGCATCAACAAAAGGGTCACAAATGATTATTTACCATTTGACTATATTAATAATATTATTATTTTAGCTTTATAAGCTTATAGCTTAAATAAAATCCCAAAGAGCCCAAGGATCCCAAAAATCCTTATGATATAAGATCCCCTTTGGTATCGTCTATCTTCAATCATCCAGATAGTCTAGTTTATAAATATTATATATACAAGGGTCCATATAATAATAATTCATGAATACCAAATGAAAATATTATTGTTATCATATCGGCTAGGAAATTCAATGCCGTGAGGTTGTTATTATTATCCCATGAGAATAAGGGTCACCGTGGAGGAACAACTTTCAACTTCGAGTCTAGAAGTCCTCTTGTTCCAGCGACGAAAAAGGTTCTCGTCACCCCACAGTCTACACTCTATAAATATACAAGTCCTTACAAACATAAACCAATCTCACAATAAGGGTCATCATTGTTACTAATCCTATTGTAATTCGTAATAAAATAAAAACCCTGCTGGTGGGTAAATCTAGCAAGTGATACGAACCAACTCTTAGCAATTCAACAATTCAACCTCCATCCCGATCTCTACTACCTTAGACGTTTTAAAACCTGTGGCCACATATGATTAGTCAAGACAAGATAAATGCTAGGAATATCGGTGTCAAAATTTAGTCACTTAATACATAATTCATAAATGAAATGGATTACATTGAAATAATTCAACAGGGCAGTACGAAAAAAAATCTCTGAATTTGCAGGGTCGTTGCAAAAGTCATCTCTCATATACACTAGGCATTGTGAAAAATGCCGAATTATGAATACGGACAGTAACATATAATATAATTATGAGAACCACAGAATACAGGTTGATCATGGAAATGGAGTTTCAAAAAAAGCCAGGGTGATACTTTAACACAGGGAGTTAAGGGATTCCAGGGCCCAGTAGAATGGTTTCAACTTTGTTATACTTCTGTACCTCTGTGATGCTAAACTGCTGAAGTACACAAATAGGGGCTATAATGTAATGCTAGGATTTGGGATACCTTTTTGACTTGCCTATCCCCTTCCATTTGATTGCCACGTTGGGTTACCTGTGTACTTGCTGTACGTCTGTTTTTTATTTAGTAAAACCTGAGCCACAGAGGTAAGGTAGTTTGTATGAAAATGTATAGACAAATCAAACCACCTGAGTTAGAGTCTGACTCAGTTGGTCCATTTCCTTGGCCAAGGTAGGACAGACAATCCCCACACGTCTCGTGTATTAGAAACTTGCATTTACAAGCTTATTACAAGGTAGAAAATATTAAAATACGTTACACACATATTATACACACATCATACACGAAGTCACGTAATCATCAACGCACACCTGAGACTCAGTTACTCATTAACTCCTAATTTAAAGGGAACTTTCTTACCCAAAATCTTTTTCCACACCTGAGCTCATCTCGAGTTTTGATCTTGAGGTCCTTTTCCTTCCTTTTGAATAATTTTTATATTATCCTAAAATAACAACAATCTTATCATCTCTCTCCATCTCCTTTTAATCAGCAGGAGAGACGGATGATAACTTCCAACTTCCATAACACTTAAACATAAACGGAAGGTCAGCAAAGTCTGTCTTTATTGAAGATTGAAAACGATTTCCTTTGAACGTATAATCGGAAGGAACTTGAAAAAACCTTCCAGTGTCTCAATTTCATCCTGAACTTCAGGATCTCTCTCTTGAACATTGTTAATTAAAGACGATCAAAGAATTATCTCCTGAAGTGTGAATGAATAGTATTTCATTGCAAACTATAATTGAATATCAACTCAATAGAACGGTTGGAAGTTATAGAGTAAGCACAAAAACTAAGATACTTATCCAGTGACTTTGCAATTAAAATCACATAGCCCCTTAAGTGTGTTCTGGGTGCGACGACGGCAATAATCATCATCAAGGCTTCGGTTTGTCTGGAAGATCTGGAACTTTATTGATTAAATGCTTGTAAAGCTTAGTTTGTAAGATCGAGGTTTTTATAAACTGAAGGTGGACATCGTATTAAAAGACAACCATAAGGTGGTCACAACAACTATGAGTCTCATGCTCAGCGCCGACGGACCTGTTTTTGCACCCGCACCTGTAGGAGAGTTTCAAGAGGTAAGAGTCGATTTTGAAGTTAAGCAATTAAAGAATGGAGACACTGGAATTCTGCAAAATTTCAATGCATGGACATAAACTTAGGGATTTGGCATGGGGAATGCGGATTTGCAAAAATTCTGCATTATTAAGTACACAATATTTGTAGGATGGAGTTTGTAGGATTTATAATCTGGAATCCAGTCGTAACGAGGTTGATGTTTTTTGAGATTTATAATTTAGAGTGAGCAATGTGCACATTAAACTTTTAGCATTTTTACAAGACATAAAAATAAATTATTACGGTAGACGAGCAGGGATGTTTGAAAGTTTGCAATTTGCGAAATTTGGGGTTAATGTGTGGTGGCATTGTTGTGGTTGTTGAGGGTTGAGTTTATAGTTTCAAAGGTTTCTGGACACATTCCATCCTTGATCTTAAGTATTTTACGGAAATGTACATTATTCCCATTTTTTGTAATAACAATAGAACAACTTGTTTTCCATCTTCCCTATTTACAAGTTACAGCTTACATTTCTGTAACTTTCTCGTGTAGAATTGAATAAAGGGCTGGCTGACATGGACAATTGACACAATGCAATTGTAAAAGAATACATACCAGTAATTGTGAATTGAACTTAATGTCCAACCTGCCTACCTTGCAATTCACACAATAGTCAACATGTAATTTACAATCAGACCAGAATCGCAGGAGAAGAGAGGGTTTAAAAAAAACGGAACAAAATCTTAACATTATGTCTACCACCGCCATGCGGAAATTTTACTGTCATTTTAACGACCTTTGGGGGTTGGTACCGTCCTGACCTCTCCAAATTCTCTCGTCTATTTTTTTTCCCTCTACCTATTAAAATCAGCAAGGTAGGTTAGGTAGGCACAGACAATATGAAGAGGTAAATAGTAATAAATAAGTAGCTAGCTGCTTGCCAAACGACTCCCTACCTTTTAAAAGTATTAAGCAACTGATTGCTTACAAACCACCACCAGGAAAGTGATTTTTTATCTTTCCAATCCAAACACCCAAGTTGATTTACATCTTTATCATCTCATCATCCGACTCTGGGATGTTGGAAGTCTTGGAAGCTCTGTGATTCATGGTGATTTGATCCTTTGATGGTGATGACTTACTCCCAAAGTAATTCGCGATATTGCAATTTCAAGAGGTTGCACATTTGCATATCATTTATTCCTTGCTTGTTTCCACTAAATTAATAAGTTGTACATTTACTCATCGAGAGAGTGAAAGCGCTTAGGTTGTGTCTTGTTTGTTTTGCGAATAGGGCCCTCGCAGGGGGCATATTGCATTGGCAGTTGCCACCCAGTCAACTGGTGACTGGAACTAATTTCATTTAACTTTATAGCCGTCCATGAAATTTCATGAATTCACTAAGCAATCCTGGTGTCCAAATAGAGGAGATTTTATTACCTCAGCAAAATTTTGCACAGTCAGTTGAATTTTCAGCTTCAAGTACAACAATGGGCTACAACTATAGCTTGGTGACAAAATTCCAATCTATCGTCTTCCTATTCGAGCCAAGTTCAATGTTTAATATGGTTGACCTGCTCTGTACGAAACTTAAAAACTGTCTTTCAAGCCTATTGACTTTTAAATGTCATTTCTTCCTGCTACTTATACTCAAAGTTCTTAATCCCTTCCGACTCTGGGTGACTGACTTTCAATCGTGTACACACTTGCATTTTGAACTTTAGACATGAAAGAATGTTCATGATGAAAGGATACCTCTGATTTTCCATAGTACTTACGACACAGTAGATTGGATTTCGTAACGTAATAAAACAAAGCCCTCAGTTTTATTTAATAGTTAAGACAGAAGGTGTTGAAGAGACACCGATTGTAGTTTATGATGAGATATCTCAATTACGACCCTATAGTGTACGGAGCAGAAACGTGTTTAAGTCTCCGTAAGATTAGATACGAGTTAATTTACACCACCTTGACTCTCCTCTAGGGTTTATAGTTCCTAGACACATTGAGACAACAGAAGACGAAGAGGTGAATGAAATAAGGGTAATTTGTGATACGGATAAGCAACATCAACTATCAACGTAAAGTCGTGTCGTCAAGTCCGTGTCATTCTTTTTCTAACTGTCTGCCTTTAAACTATACAGTATGCATGTACAACCAAAATGTGTTAGTTTAAAAAACGTAGCCGTCGTCGTCCACAAAATGAAATTATCAGACTTCTTGAATCTTAACTATTTTACAATTAGTAAGCCCTTGCACAGTCGAATCTTGTATTTTCGGATAGCCCCCATCTTTTCTGTCTATCATGAATGGAGGCATTTTATACGGATTATAATATAAGAATAAGAGTTAGGCATACGATTACAACAGCAATATAGTGCATAAACATTACACTTACGATGTACCCATGTCTTGTGTGCACAGTTCCATTGATATGACTTTACTCGCCTTTCTTCTCTACGTTCTATTGTTCTCAAGCCTTCAGAAACAATTTGTGCTTGTTAAGTCATAAATATACTTGGAGATAGGGATGGGTTTTAAAGAAGATCTTAATTTAGTAACTAACTTGAAGAGTCTTGAAGGAAGTCTTAAAACTCTAGTAAAACAACCGCTAGTCAGTCGTCAGACCTCTGAGAAGTGACGACGAAGGAAATGGATTGAACCAGAAGAGGACATGAATACAAACGGTCACTTTAGTTCACCTTTAGCAGATCTTTAAAATCGGATTCAAGCGTCAGTGTATTATGTGTTTGTAAGTTAGGATGATACAAGCCACGTAGGGGTTATTATATAATCTACCTGTAATGCATGTTGAAAAGACATGCTGCGTCTCCTGAAGCTGTTGAGAGGTCGTGTCAGTTGATCCTCACGTCCGAAGGATTAATAGGGTCGTTTTCAGGGCAATAAAAATCATCAGAGGAATCATCCTAGCAGTCACATTCTCACATACATACTGCATTTCTGGCCACTTCCATGTCCATCCAAGACTTCTTCAACTTCTTCAAATACGAAGCAGCACTTATCATCGTACGAGAGACCTACACTTCTACCTCATTCCGTCAGGGCTTAATGATATGCTATAGGTACATTCGATAACATAACGTAAGGCAGCATACCGGCAGTCGTAATATACAATGAGCCATAGAACTGCTGGAAGTTTGAAGAGGACTATTACATGTCACTAACCAACTCTATTATCTCTGTTCAGATTGCTGAGAAGATCGGTCGTTTTGATACACTTGCGTTTGTATATGCTACAGAAATACAAATATAATAACATCCATTGCAGCATTGCTATCATTAACTCATAATATTTTTTTAAAGCATGGACAATTCCAAACAGCCTCACCATCCCTTCTACATTCTAGTGAGTTTTAACTTCTCGACGTATTTAGCTTTGGTATGTGTTTTTGATGTCTCTTTGATGATTAAGGAATTAATAAGAGAGGAAATACAGGTTAGGGTAGAGAGTCTCTTGGTGATGATGATTATGTGGACTTGTGAACATCTGAACATGACGAAGGGCAAAAATGCAGTAGTGATTAGAGGTGGTAGTCACTCATACCGTCTCTTCTGTCCTCACGCAATATTTATTAAGAATAAAAAACATTCTACAGAAGAAATGACACAGTCAACAGAGTTTTAGAAGGCAAGAGCTGAAAAATAAGTTTCTAAGTATATGAAGCAGTTAGTAAAATAACAAGAGGAAAAAATCCAGGGACTTTTACAATTTCTCAAGAATTTTTTAATAACGTGGATTAAAATTCGAGAGTGAAATGAACGGTTGACATGCAACCGGTATAAGTGAACTTCTATGTTCGTACAAAATATTTTACGTATATTTTATGCTCATGACCAAATTGGTTCGGTTTGTTGCAGAGAAGTTGGAAGTTTGAATGCTGAATGTCAGCAGGAATCAGGAATTTCTCAAATCTGAACTCTGTCAGATTCAGAAATCTCTCTATGTATCCTAAATACCAGGGCTTATTTTGCAAATAAGGTGTGGAAGGACAATTTATAATAATATCTGTATAAATATCTCCACATGAATTAAATTCGGCTTTTGCGTATGGCACCCTTTCAATAGCAGAGGAAAACAATTTGTTATTATTTAGATACGATTTTCAATGTGTCCTGATCCTGAACTGCGCTGTACGTATTTGCATGTATACTAACACAATCCAAATACTGTAGTTCCAATACTTTCGGTTTCACCATCCCAATTCAAAGCTAGAATACAGCCACAGCCTGGTATTTTTTAATAGCATAGACTTTTTAATTCCTTCCGAAATCATATCAATAAAAACGTGTTATGGTACATATACAACAAAGCCTGAAAATACAGAATTTTAGATCATGCAATTAGCTAATAAATGAAATTAAATGATGGAGTTATATAAAAGAGAAAAAAGGATGTTGATATGCGTTTTTATATGAGAACCGATGAGGAATAGGTAGTCTCAGTTTGAGCAACTGTAGACCATAGTTTAAGAAAAAGAAGGAAGGTATAGTAATAAATTTATTAATTCAAGAAATCCATAATGTCATAGACATTTTTTGTGAAGTAGTTTCCAAGCTAGAAAACATAATATTGTCAACCCTACTGAAATTTAAAGAAACACTTCCAGATTTAACTAGCAATTTAACGGTAGATTTGATTTTTCAAATCTCGAACATCAAACAACTAATCAACCGATTAGCTCATTGACAGAAATATTTAGAAAAGTTAAGACAAGTTTGTAACCCTTTCTGGTGGTACAAGAGACAAGTAATAATTTGTAAGAATTTAAAACTCTCTAAATGCTAAAAGCTGAGGTAAATCTCGTATTCTGTCTCGTCTTGCTTGCTTGCGAGTTAAAAGTCTGGTAAGTACATCTTCAAAAGTATTGATTATCTCTCCCAGTAAATTAGTATACGAGCACAAGGGTTCACACAAAAAAGTCAGACAGGCCTACTCAGCCATACGTAATCCCTATAATTGTCTAAATGTTGAACAAGGCTATAGTTTAGCCTTAACAGGAGAGATTCAATTGAGCATTTCCAGAAGAATTTACAATTTCAATAATATTCTTTTCCCCATTGGTATGCAGTAGTACATACCAATCAGGCTAAGTCAGTGGTTCTCTTCTGGTGGTGGTTTATTCCCACACAGACATGCAATCCAGATTCCATGTAATAGTACACACAAGTACAAGACGGTAGAATATACTTTATGAATTATGAGTTTGAGGTTGGAGAAAGGATTATGACTTTTGACTCCTCAACAAAATTCTCTCCCACAACAATTTCCAGATTCCAGTTGCATTGCATTAATGCATTTCTTCCCATCCCTAGAAGGACACATAATAAAACAGAAGAATCTTCAGTCTTGAATCTTGATATATGCTTTTTGTAGGCTATAATAGCAAACAAGTGTAGGAGATGAGAGATGGTCCATATGGATAATTAGGTGGTAGTAAACCGGATCCCATGGCTAGGTGCTGATCTTACGCATCCCAGGCAACTGTGTGTGCATACGATTTCAAATTTCATCCAACAGCGTACAGTATTTTAATTTATTTCAGTTAGTATCATCCACCTTTGGGTAATACATAACTAATGGATGGATATATGGACATATGCTATTGTTATTATATGTTTATAGAAGGTTGTAAGTACGTACGGTAGAAGATGTAGACCTCTCATGTCAGTGAAGGCACGGCAGTAAATGCATCTTCTCAGGGACCTTTGGGAGAATTGGGACGATGAGGCTTGAGAGTTCGAAATATTTCTAGAATTTGCCCTTCGGCTACAATTAATGCTGCTGAAGTTGGGATTCTAGAATCTAGATTCTAAATTCTGAACTCGGCTATGTGGAACACAGTTAGGAACATATTTTATTTTATAGTAAGGACTTATATGTTCTGCTGCGTACAAGTCGCCCTTTTGACCTCATCCTCCGTTTCTTCTTTGCCAACTGAACCCATCTCAAATCTGTTTTGACGGGAGATATTTTATCTATTCGGATATTGGGAACCGGAATTGTTCACTCTCATACTCGTAATAGAATGTATACAAAGCTATGGGTCCCTTGTGCTAAGGTTCAACAAAATATTGAGATCCTATTGACTTGACTTACGGTTACGTAACGTTACAGCTGGTAAGCTTTCGAACAATGATGATGACCATGTAGCTGCATGCATACACACAGCCGAGACACGTCGCGTATTGTAGGACGGGCTTGGGAATAGTAATTGTAGCCACGGTGGATGGAGGGCAATAAAAAAAATCATGTGTATCTTATAAACGATCTCTCGGTTATTTTGACCAGAGGTACCCCATTCACTCCGTATCCTATCATCGTATCATCGTATCTCATCCAAAAGCATGGGAATAGGAAATGAAGGAGATTCAGATCAGAGATCTAACTATAAATACGTGCCCCGGGTTAAAATACATAAAAGTTTTGATACTTCAAAAAACTCCCACCATACAATCAGGAAATTAGATTAATCTGAATATAAGAATACAAAACATTGGCAGCTTATACCACTCGCATTTTTAGTTTTAAAGAGATCTTCATGAATGGTTATTTATTAGAGATAGGATTGCTTTACTTTTACTTCTACACTTGTAGCTCCTGCACCTCATTCATTTCAGAATGCAAACACGTTATTCAGATAATAGGACAAGGACATTGTGAGTACTTGACTTGAAGTAGGCCCTTGATATAGGCCTGCTATGAATTAAAAAATTCCTTTATACCTGCTTACGGGGTAGCCAGAAAATTAGAGGATACTCGTTCATGTCGGGTAATTATAATAAGACATCATTACAGTAGAATACGAAATGTATCTCTGTCATAATTAAATGTCCAGAAGTTTATACACACTGAACACATCTAATGACTAAATGCCTGTGTCCCAAGAAAAAATTACTATTGTGCATCACTGTTGACGTGCCTAATCCGAACAGACTTTGACCCGACGGGGTTGTATTGTTCTAATTGCTTATCTCTGTAGGAGGTTAGTTGTTGGTTGTGCATCCGTGACACTAATTAACAATAGCCCCTACTAGAGTCAAGTCCCTTTCAGGATCCTTCGACTTTGGAATAGCTCCTTATTTAATAATAATTGTTGAAAATGTTGTATTTTGTACGGGTTATGGTTTGTAATGTTGGTATGTCCTTCCTAAGTTCTAAATAAATTTGACACGCTGCACTGATCTCCCTCCGTCCGTCCGCTTCGCTCTCCGCATCCATGCATCTTATCTTATCTAGGGAAATCATCTTGATTCTCTCTTGAGTGCATGAAATGTCTTCTAAAATGAAAAAAATCTATTTAACTACAGGTATAAGGTGGACATTGCTACTTTTATTGTTCAAAAGTTTACCTTTGACACTGAACTATTATTAGTGTTGGCATTGGTGTCGTCCCTGTGTCTTAAAATGCTCCGATGTTGGATGCACGTTTGCAATAGAACGTCAACTTCAGCATTACATGTTAAAATTTGCATTTGATTTCCTATTGTCATTTCCAATACTATTTTAATGAAAGACACCACCAAACAATATCCCGGTCAAAGTATCAACGTCTCGAAGCCTCTTTCTAAAGTTCCCATTGTTGGCTGTACATTTTTTCAGGAGATAAATGATGTGACAAAAGGAGGGGAGCTTAGCCAAGTATGAACTACCTGTTTTCGGATGTAGAATAGTCAACTTATTGTCGATTGTTTGTCAGTAGGGTTACTTACTAAGGACTTACCCTATCTGAAGCCGGGAAGAAGGGAATCAAGAGAGGAAATGGGAAATATATATTTGTCGTATTTTTTTGTATTAAAATAATTGATGTAGGTAAATAGTAAGTGTACGGTGGCCTAACTGTATAGGCATTTGAGTGTGTGGGTCGGTATTCGGTATGTGTTTATTATTATGAGTCTTTCTAGAATAGATAATTAGATACGGACATGGATTGTTTTCATTTTATGTATTTCATTTCAACCCTTCTCTCTCACCCTCCACCGAATCAGGAATGGCTTTATGATATCGGAGAGATTTTGATCACATTTGACTTCTACATGTATGAAAGTTTTCTGATTGTCTGTACTCTGTTATGTAACTCGTTCGCTTCCATCAACCACCCTAACATTTGAATTCCAACTTCCTCTCATTGGGATGTCTAATTAGATATGTTTCTGACCGACAGGTAACCTATAGACATAACAGAAGCTGGAAGTGCCTGTTGCATAATGAATAGAATTTATCTGGACAAATGGATACAAAAAATTAGCTACAATAATGTTTTCGGCCGCGGCCTCTAAATCTGGATTATGAAGGAAAAAACGTATGCGTGCATGGTCAAAGTTTGATACGTATGACAGACCTTGTTTTTTTTAAATTCTGCAAAAACTTCCCGTTATTAGATACCTTTGGGGAATTGCATGAACGTAAATTTGTAGAAATACTTGTTACTAAAACTTACTTTACAGTACAAGCTCCGAACGACATACGTAAACAGCTTGCTGACTGCCAGAGGTGGTGTGCAACCACCACCATCAGCTTGCAAATTGAAAGTTACGTCGAGGAAGCATTTAGTCCCATGAATGAACTATTATTACTTGAAGAATTAGAAGACACAAACCGTTCATTTCCTCACGCGTTTATGTTCTTCTCTCGAGCTTCGATATTATTTTAGCTTCTTTCATTTCACACAGGCTACCCCACCCTGTCGTCACCTTACGCCCTTTTATGATGTAATGATTATCTACCATGATGAACATTTCAAGATGATCATCTTTCTGCCTACTCGATGTATTGTTTGATCTTGGGACTTTAAAACATTTCTCAAGGATGTAAACAACGAGCTAGCAAACCGTTCTCTTCTGGTGTTCCGTATAGTTTCAAACATGTTAGGCACAAATAGACATCCGAAGTGTTTTAGCCTCGCATGTTCTAACCTATGGTTAACATCTAATAAAGCACACAACATTTTGAATCCCAAATCGACCCCACAAAATATCTTAAAATAGTAAGCTAGACCCTTGAAATCCACATCACTGAAACAAGGATTAGAGAAGCAGAAAAGGAATTGTCGGAAAGGCCAGATTAAAGATCATACGTCAAGACGTTCGAGCTTATGTAATAGGTACGCATATTGTGTGGGCTTGTTTACTAACAGAAATTGAGTTAAACTCGTCTTGATCAACAGACCCTAAACAGAGGTGATGAGGGTAATTGCATCCCACTCTCAGAAAGGTGTCCGTTAATCTCTATAAGTATGAAAATAAGCGCGGATCTGTGTGAAGAGATGACACTGATGATAAGACAAATCCTTGTGTATTAATCCCATATGGCAGGGATGTAAAACCCGGATGCTTCGGCTGAGCGTTTTGTTTGTTTCTAGAATTAAACATGAGCAGTGACTAACTGCCTCTGTGAGGAATTTCCGTTTTAGAGTCTCGAGGCATTCTTAAGACTTGATTCTTGGCCCTGGTGCTTGAGCATCCGTGTCAGGTATTTTACATTTGTATTTGTAAACAGGATATTTTAGAACTTATCCGTTTACGTTTAAGTGTGTAATGTCTATGATACGAAAGGTAAGCTAATATACGGATAGGATTATGTATATAATTATATGGTCGGTGCTCAAAAAGTTAAATCCGGTCATCCAGAAAGATGACAAGATATTTCTAGCACTCACCTCCAACATCCAACCTCACATCTTCTTTTACAATTGGCTTATTAGCTCGCCTATATAAATAGGATTGCGAGCTTATGATCTCGGTCTGTCTGTCCGTCCGTCCGTCTGTCTGTCATGTCGACACGGCTGGATAAGAATGAACTCCCAGCAGGAGCACATTAGAAGCTTTGGAAGCAGGACGGATTTGAATCAACGTCAATAGCAGCTCTAAAAAGCCCGT
>JAQFZA010000302.1:0-28940 GCA_034695115.1 Desoria olivacea
TGGCTATTCAAATCCATTATGTTGTTCTGCTCTCTAGGGATTTTCTTCACTTCCAACGAGCAATTGGCATAATTTCTGGCTGCTTTAAATCCGAGACGACTATGATCGAACCCTCCTCTACCCCGACCCCTTCCCAAATGCATTCCGCGAGCTGGGTGAGGATGCATACCCATCATCTGGGAAGACTGCCCATGGGGATCACCGCCTTGGTTAGGCTGCATCCCCATTACGGGGACACTTATTAGTTCCCTTTGGGGTGGAAATGGTCCCATGGGTGGCCCTCGTGGCATCATTCCCCCACGACCACCTCTTAGTATAGGATCATAACCTAAACAATCAATTCAGAATGTGGATAATTCTTATTTTTAAAACGTTCAGAAAATGTAATGTTACTTACTCATCCCTCGAGGGCGAAAAACTGGGCTACCCCAACCGGCACTAGGATCCATTGCAGGATTATCTGGGTAATATTCACCTGTGAAAAAAGAAGAGGAATGGGAAGTTTACAAACTAATCTCTCAGTTCGGAATGTTTCTCAAGGTTAAATTGATAATCGAAATATGTTTACCCATAGCTGCCACAGAAGGTCTCATCACGGAAGTAGCGGCCGCACCATAGCCACCAGCTTGCAGGGCTCTGTTGTAGTCAACATTACCAGCAGCATTAGTCACTCCAGGAATCATGACGTCTTCAAGCACTACAGGATCGGCCCCATGATCAAAAGGACATAGCTCTCCCCTCATGCATAAACCTCTTTCTAAAATAATTAATCAAACATTTTAAATGGCTTCTAATAAGCTTCATCGTGAACACAAAAACATATTACAGTACTTTACTTACCATCAAAATCCTTGCACCGGTTTCCTTCTAGAAAGTTTAAAAAAAAGGAGTTATAATCAGATCAACTAAGATTAGGATTTAGGAACGAATAAAAACTTCGGCAAGGCTTGGGCTTTTAACACTAATTGTGTAAAGTGTATGCAAACAAGTGCTAGTATGATTAGACTGGTGAATAGCCAAAGCCCAACGTGCAAATAATAAAACAGCTAGTTGCAATCAAAGGCACGAGGCAGAAAAGCTATGAATGTGAATCATTACTATCGAGCTTTTCATTGGGTGCTCCAGCCTTGATGATGACACTTTGTATAGAAGGTTTTTCTCCTACATCCTTCAATCCACCTTCTGTGGTACGGTCATCGATAATCATGGGTACGGGAAGTAGCCCTTCCTTCTTGTCACCCTTATCCCGTATGTTATTACCTGCTGGGGATCTAGACCTTGAGCGACTTTGTCGACGATATCTAGGAGGTGTACGACTGCGATTCCGTGCTGGGGAGGCTGAGCGGTTCCTCAACGGAGACCTAGATCTCCTGACACAACCATAAATACAAATTAAAATTGGAAACCGCAATACTAAACTAATTGTAAAGTAAACCTTTTGAACAACGACTGATCTTAATTAATTTTACCTTCGATCCCATGGATCTCTTTCATGTCGGATCTTGCGAGGATGGTATCGTCGATCACGAAGACGACCAGTTCTTGGACTTCTAGATCTTTCTGCTCGCGCCGTTCCCCGTCTGCCTGGACTACGGGATCGCCGTCCTCTTCTATTTCTGTCCCGTTCATCCTGATGATAAAAAGTCGTTAGATCTCCAACTGTCTTTCTTATTATTATCATGCCTTTAACTGTATACTTCGATATTGAACTTTAACGTAGACACAAGGAATACTTACATCTTTTCTATCTCTTTTGCTTCCACCTTTCACATCCTCCTTGCCTACAGCGGAAGTTGAATCACTTAAGAGTGAGGACGTTCCTAGAATTGAAGTATTAGTAGTATTCAGGTCGGAAGGTGTACCCGCGAGCGTCGATAGCGTGCTTTGAGAAGATGTCGAAGTCGTACTGAGAGACTCCTGGCCCGATATCGTGTATTCGCACCCCTCCATCTTCGCTTCCTGCCCTTGGCCGGAGTCTTCTTTCGGAATTATGGGTGGAGGACTTTTGCTCAAGTAATCCTTGTTATTCAGCAAGTTAAAGAGCTGATCCACAAAATTCTTTGTTTCTAAACGGAAAAATCGTAAAGGTTACAAATTAGGCAAGGATTTCTTGTTGTTCATGACAGTTATTTTTTATAAAAGAAGAATGACGACGTAAATATATTAATAATGATGTAATTACTGATAGTTATCCTAAGTAATTCATGATTATGAACTAATAATAATATATATTATCACGTCTGTGTCTCCCGTCTTATCTTTACCATGAATATTGTTGAACATTGACACGTTGACCATTGACTTAACAGTTTCGTAATCGAAGGTTACGTTTGGAGGCGACTCAGTAGTTTCAGTCTCCATAGGTTCGGACTCCATAGCGTCTATGTTCTACAGTTTTAGAATCCACAATTTCAACCTTCACAGACTCTACACTCTTCTACAGTCTTACTTAAACCTAGAGTTTTCGGTCTCGATTTAATGCTTTGATTTCTTCTTCTGGAAGCCTTCTTGTTCCTTCTTGGGACGGTTAGGTAATTAACTAATGCCACTAGATTTCCAACTCTAAATTCATTTAATTCTACGAGGAAAGGAACTTCTCAGAGACTGGACGAAATTGTCTACTTCCTATTTATCATGTTTCCACGGCGTACTTTGTTATTGTTAATTTCAATTCTGGGTTATCACGACAAATTATGATCAAAATCCTTCAAAACCGGTTATTCAATGTAATGAATGTATCTGCTTCAACTACTTCATACTTTTTTGTTTCAAAATAAATTCAGCTCGAAATCCTCTAGTTCGTAAATTGAATTTTTGGTGACGGATTTCTACTCGACGAATAGTGAACTATGAACTAGGCGGTGTGACTATTCTGTGCATTCCTCACTCACACCTCTCACAAACTCTTACTGTTGCTCACACCCCTCTCTCTCGCTATTCTCCTTTGACCTCGTGTCCTTTGGCACGGGCGGCTTCAACCCGTGCAATTCCTCTAAAACACACGGACCAGATTTGCCTGCCCATCAGCCTGGAAGATTAAGCAGAGGCAGTTCTGAATTACTGACTACGTAATGAAAGTCCGTAAGTTATGCTGAGGCCTCTACTAGACAGAGTCGCTCCGTTCTACTAGATAAGAAGACGGACTGAATGACGGAGTGAGGAGTGATCGAGTGACCAGTGCAGTGGGATTAGAAGTTGAAGTCCGACCTCGCCGTCACTTTCTACCATTTATTTTCTACATTTTTTAGAAGTTTAAAATACCAACTCAACTAAAGTCTGCATTGAACATCAACGATACACTCCTATTACAGCAGCCTAAGCAGCGATCAAGATCAAGGTTCAGGTTGAAGACTTGAAGATGGATTTGAAGGTAATATCCCATTTTCCTTGACAATAATCATTATATTGTAGGATTTCACACATATTCTGCAATTCACAATTTTTGCGAATGCTGGAATTTTGTTCATCAGGCTTTCTTAATAATATAGGACTGAAGGAACAAAATTGATAGAATCTCAGTGTAAAATAGAATTGCTAGTTTCATAATGTGTAATGTAATGACCCATAAGATCAAAGATCAGCATCTGAAGTCTCTGAGGGGAAGTTGGTTGATTGGCTCAAGGCAATGGGAAACGTAGGGTTGATGCTTGATAATAATATTGCGTTGATGGTTTGAGTTAAGTATTAAAAGGTAGCCGTAGCACAGTTAACAGAATTCAACTCCATACATCTGAGAAAATAGGTTCGGGCATTAGAAGATGTAACTGGTTGTCTTCAGCTCAAAAGTAGTAAAATCCCCAACCGAAAATTCGGTTGGCGATAGCTCATCAAATTTCATACTACAAAAGAATTCCAGGTCCAGATTCCCTATCCTATTTTCTACAGGTCTGTCGAAGGTGGTAAAACCACATCTCAGGCCGTAGGTTATAAAGGCTTTGCTAACCATGTTGAAGAAAGACATCCAGTTGGTCTGACATGCTCTGCCGTAGCTCTTTCTCCGGCTTGTCCTTTTTGATGAGGGCAAGGACATATTTGGCCAGTGCTGCTGGGTCTGCATCACATCTACATTTTACGATAAAACTTTCAGTTATTCCAGCTCGGATTACAATTTCCAAAAATGCTTATCTTATCTCCTCCGTATGCAGAAGGTAAAGCATAACTTACAGAGGTTGAAGAATGGCTGTGAGCCAGTGTCTAAGTTTTTCGGCATCTTCTATTATCATTCCCGATCCCGACACTCCTTCCTCACCCTTCCCCCCTCCACTTGCAACCGTGATGGCCTTCAGCTTGCTTGTTACGCTCCCGAACGGCTTAGTCCGCTTCTCCTGAATCTTGACCTCCTTCAGTTTCTAAAATCGTATACAAACAGATCCATGTCAAATGTCGTCCTTTACTTTACACATCTGTTTGTGTTTTATCAGACATTTAGTATTTCATGGGAATGTGGACTTCAAAATTGTATTTAAAAAAAATGGGAGACAATCGATTAGATTGAAGCTGATTGATAATTGGTTTGAGATTTTTTTTGGTTTTTCTACCATTTCTAATTACGCATTACGATGATACACCATACACATCCATAATATTTAAGTAATGGCTTCATTAGGGTTCCTTCTCAAGAAAAAGCAGGACATTATTCTCTTATGGTAGTCAACAGACTGTACAAAAATATACTAGAGAGAACTGTTAGGACGAGGGGTCACTTGTTGCGGACGCTTTGCCTTATGACCTATGACCCACTTATCAGGGCGAACGTAGTCGTTAATAGCTTGAAACTTGAACCACTTAATAATGAAGATTATTAGCACAAATTATACCTCTGATTTGATAGACATCAATTTTGGGTCGTCGACTCGTCGATCAATCCCTATCCCTATCGGTTTGTAGATCGTATCCTAACTAATAGTTGGATATCCTAGATCTCGCCGTTTCCTTTACGGACGTGACCACAGCTCTCTTCACTCAGTCCCAGCTTTCAACGATGTCCGTCCTCGGGGTCAGGTCGCTTTCATTAAATAAGTGTCCACTTCATATAGAACGAACAGAAGTAAAAACTAAGGACATATCACAGGAATAATGGTCACAGTCAAGAGTTTAACGTTGGAAAATGTTCCAGGCTCTGCGGCCAGTCCTTGACAAAATATCCACAGCTATCCAACCTGGACAGGTTAATGGAGTGTGTGAATTACAAATGTATTTTTTTAAACTTCAGATGACCAGATTGCAGTTTTGATTCGTGATTTCAATCGGCAGTCTACAATCTATAGGGGACTCCTTCTTACGTCTTCCAAGTTGATATTGTTGGATTCAGAAAAGTTTCCTTTTCTCTTAACTTTTGCAGGAGGAGTAGTAGTGGTGGTTTGGTAGGATTTTGGTAAAGTAAGTGGTGGTCCTAACTGAAGAAGCAGCCATAGGCAAATCTGTAATGATAATGGATGATGATGTGAATAATTACTTGAGACTTGAATTCATATGTGTATAAGGGATTATATTTATTATGTCCCCTATGTCGGTTCCAGCAGGGAAGTAGATGGATTTCACATTTACTTCTTACTAGACTTACTTACTACATGTATGAATGAATATGTTGTTCCTTGTGGAGTACAAGTCGAATAGCTAGGAGGTTATGAAATACTTTATCGTGCCCGTATGGCCGTATGTACTTGCCAAAAAGGACTTGAAGTACATTTACTTGCTTTGGGATCCGGACTGGTTAGTTAGTTAGTGGGAGGTATAGAGAATGTGTATAGATAGCTCAGGCAAAAAGGAGCTGGCAGTGGCAGTGGGGGCTCTTCTTGAACATTCTCCACTCTCTCACCTCTGGGTCAATTAACAGATCGAGTGCGGTTGGAGTGAAATGACTGAGGGACTCCACCTCAGGTATTACACTTACCTTTTGATCCGTTGGTGAAGTCGCCACTGACTCTGTTCTAGAAATTCTTATGACTTGCCTCTCTTGTACAACATTCATTCTGAGTTTTCTAAGCTCACGTTTTCACAACTTTACGCTCCTCAGTCAATATTATATTCGACAAGTATGGATGGAGTATATGGAGGGCTGACATCTTCATAGGGAGTTGGAAATGAAAATGAGACTATCTGCCTCTTTCTATCCTCTTTGTCTGTACGTATTCGGCTTAAGGCTTCACTTTGGCTATGAAATTGATGATCGTTAACTTAATTGGCTTGCTTGTGGTCGACGATGTGCTCAGCGTTTGTAGTTTGGATAACTATCCGTAATCAAATGATAATATATTTACTTCATTCTTACTAGAAGAATAAATACCTTTACGGTACTGTAATTAATGAGAGGAAAGAAATCTTGTCCTAATTTTTTATCTTTCTGATTTTTCCGTTTAGAAACAAGAAGATACATCCATTGATGGGGATGCCTTACAGGGGTCGGGGTGGTTTCCGTGGCAGTCTCAGAGGTGTTGGATGGAGGCCGTGGTCGGGGTGGAATGTTAGTTTGTTTTTCATTGTTAAGTTGGTTCAATTTTATTTCGTGTGTTCCAACAACTTAACTTATCCAGCCCAACCTTGACTCTTTACAGACACCAACAGCGGGCGTTAAGAAGTGTTGATCGCCGGCCGACAGAGTTCAAGTCACTGGGTTTTCTGTAACTCGACTACGAGAAATTATTCTCCATTTTTCGGTAAGTCCCTATTGTCCTGTGTTTTCTGTAGCCTGTAATATTGTTAGCTAAAATATAACGAGAAGCAGAATGTTTCTCCATGTATTAGCTATCCTTATATTTTTCCAATGCCCATTTTCATGAGTAATTTTTTCTGTAGTATCAAAATTAATGTCATGTCGGTAACAAATGCATAATAATATTGAATTCTCTGTAAATACACGTTTAAGAACATACATATGTTTACCGTCACACATTATCTGTAGTATATTGTTATATACTTATTAACG
Organism: Desoria olivacea; assembly: GCA_034695115.1. Classification (NCBI taxonomy): domain Eukaryota; kingdom Metazoa; phylum Arthropoda; class Collembola; order Entomobryomorpha; family Isotomidae; genus Desoria; species Desoria olivacea. The sequence goes on from JAQFZA010000302.1 coordinate 6,926, forward strand.
GTACTAATATCCATATATATGTATATATTGTTAGTTTTTGTTGAATTGTTATCACAACAAGGCGTGGAACCCGTAACCGTCGTAATCGGGGATGACGGCAAAGAGTATGCATCGGTTAAGGCAGAGGCTGAAGTTCGAGTATGTAAAAAAAGACTTGTATTCTTTCTTATTTTATCAGATTAACTTATGACTTGGCTTTATAGGTCGGAATTCTTACAGCTTCTTGCAAAGTGGAAAGTCTGTATCTGGAACATCAGTGGAACTGCCACAAGATGTTATCCAGGCTCTTGACGTTGCACTTCGGTATACGCCAACCATTGCATACACTACTTGTAACTTACAAGTAGTGTATGCAATGGTTGGCGGATAACCGCATTTTTGTCTCCGATTTCCAATCTCGACCACTGTATCAACTGTTAGACCTCTGGGATGCACATTATCAGAGTCTATGTGTTGAGTGTGCTGACAGTGCATTTATTTTATATTTATAAATGCACTTTCATCGCATCCAATACGTAGACGGCATCACCGGTGGTGCTGCTACCTGGGGAGCTGACTGCTAGAGCAGGTCCACCTTCTCTCCTTTCTCCGGGCTTCCTGCCCTACTTACCTGCCCGGCCGCGACTTACTACGATAATCTGGCTGCTTACAGGGCTCGTAGCTTGATCGAGAAAGACGGGTAATTCAACCAACTTATTCTTAATGCAGTTAGTTTTCCACATTTACATGCTTGTTAAGTCCTTCAAAATTGTAATTAATAGGGAAACTACAGACTTGGCGTCTTTGCTGAAGCAGCTGACGATTCATGAAGACCTGCTCAATGAGTACGTATAGCTTAGTTCATCGAAGTTTAGGCGCTTTGTCGTGTTTATACACGACAAGGCGTGTAAACTTTGATGAGCTAAACTGCTTCACTGCTAGTTTGGAAATGAAAGATCCAGACGACCCTGACAAGCAGAGACGATTTAGAATCACCATGAAATGTAAGTCCTGGTGTATCTAAGGGGTTGTACAGAATTAGGCTTGTCTTCAAGAACATGTGTCAGTATTTTAAACGGGCAGATGAATATATTGTTCGTCATTTAAATCTTGTTTAAAAATGATTTCCGTGGTTAGCATATTGCAAGTGTTAAAAAACAATTCAGGCCTTTCCTCTTTCCACCCGGCTTTACGGGATAAAGAAATTCCACGATTTGTGTGGTACTTGAAAGAATAAGGTCCCTAGAGGCAGTATTTCCTGTGAAAACGGGGTTGTCTCGTATAAGGTAGCTTATTTTATTTTTTTTGTTAGAGTGCGCTTAATTAAATCTGAAATGTTGCGTAAGTGTTAAATAAATCATTCGTATTTTATATATTAGATGAATGAATGAATAGAAATATTTAGACGAAATGTATTTTTTTATTTAAATCCAGTTAGACTGATAGTTTATTACGCAGCATGTCTGTCGATCACATCGGTTACTCTCAAAAGGCATTCACCTTCGTGCAATTTGTACACTGGCTAATGGGTTTAGGAGCATTCTTTTATTTGTATGTTTCTGTTAATATTTACTGTAAACAAGCGGTAAACAGCTATAAATGAATAAGCCCACCGCAGGTGCAAGGCGAAGTCTTGTTTATAAATCCGATTTTTACCCGGTTTCGGGGCTTATCTCGAATTTCGGTCTTTTTCACAATTTTTTATTGCATTTCCAAATTCAGTGTTGAAATTCAGTCAAAATGGTATATCATATGGCTAAATTGATTGTAGTCGTTGTTTATAAGTGCGATTTTATCGAGTTTTTGGCCTCTAGCTCAAAAGTTGTACGTGTATGTGGCACTTTTTATTTCGTATTTAGTATTTACTTACGGTTCGATTTGTGTATCATATTTATTGTTTTCATTTTGGAGGTTTTTGTACCTAATTGTAGTATGTACTTTATTCTAAAGGTGATGATCATACTTGCTATCTTTTCCAATTATTAATGTGAGTTTGGAAAGTCAAAAATATATTTTAAAACAAATTTAAGAATAATTAGTCGTAATAATTATAAATATAATGCTCTCGCTGCTCTTGGGATGCCCAGACGTTGATTCTTTTTAAAGGCAGAATAGGATTGGAGGAATGGATAAATGAACTTCACAAGCGGGATTGAGATACATAAGTTAACAAACAATAAGTAGACTGGTAGACTGGAATAAAGTTTACAAATGTAAGTGTTGTTTTAATAATATTTTGTATTGTAAATGCTGTCTCTGGATTTCATTTATTTAAATCTGCCGAAATTTTCAATTTCAGATTCATCAACTTGGAAATGGTACGACCGGAACAATATGAAGAAAGCAATAAGGACATTTTGGAATAGTTATAAATACCGATTAGTCCCATGGATTGCTCTGAATGTGACCCACCGTCCAGGAGGGAAGTTTCCACAGAACACGGTACCAAAAAATGAAGTTGACGTAAATACCTTAGAGCAACTGATTCCGGTTGATCATATCAGCCACGTAGAAGACGCAAGGATATCCGATTCCTACCTCCACAATCTCTTGTCAGATTTCTTTCAGAAATGTCACTACCCGAGTCGGACAAACGTACGAAATGATTTGGAAAGGGCTTCTCGTAAAAATGGTACAATTATGAAAGAATGCTTTGGATTTACCCTGAAAAGATTCAAAAGTACCGTTTCTGCTGATGCGGGCACGGGTGTATTTGTTGACTCTGGAATGATTAAGGCTGGGTCTCTTGTAGGTATGCGAATCATTTTTAATGGCTTGGATAATCAGTCAACTAACTTAGAATTAGTTTATAATTATATTTTTAAATAATGTTGTAGCACTGTACCCGGGGACAATCTACATGCCGTATGAACCCCTCTTCTTTCCTAGCCTGGGGAATCCGTACATATTCCGTTGTTCCGACGGTGTTCATATCGATGGAAACGACCGATGGATATCGAAGTCAATTTTTAACTCCTGTTCATCCAGGGATCAGTATGACTTCTACACCCCGTCCTGTGACGTTTCTTGGCTAACAGATTTCCCAGTAAATCCTTTAAATATCGGTCAGTATGTAAATAATCGAAGTCGGTCGAAAGAGAACAATGTGGTGTATCAAGAGTGTCTTTTGACTCTACCTGGACAATCGCATGAATCTTCGGGGAAGATTGCATTTCCTGTGAACCTTATGAAATTCCTTCCCAATGTTTGGTCGAACCCTAGGAATAACCGTTTTGGGTTACGGGTTATTCCGTTAGTGGCTGTTAAAGATATATACGAAGGAGAGGAAATTCTCTCGTCATATTTTACAGTCTTACATCCTGACGAAGTAGAGTAGAACTTTAAATGTCCAGTGCTGCCTTTTAAATCAAGATAAAATGCTCAGTTATCATTGTGTGCCCTTTCATACCGAATATTGTTCAAAACCGTTCGCTCTCTCATTTTATAAGGGTTAAACTTTGTATAGTATGTTAGTATGTATCTTATATGTTTTATAACAGATCATTTAAAGGATAGTCTGTCAGGAAGAATGGCCATTAGTGATAAAGAATAAGCTGGATATCTATATCTATATTTATGTGATTATGTTACTGGTGTAAATTTTTAGCAAATCTAGTTACTATTTCAACTAGGAATTTCATTTTTTGATGATAAAATTGATGAAATCTGAGGAAAATAATAAAACATTGTGGGTATGGAAGTCGCATTATCTTCTTGTTGTCTCGTAATCGAATACTTTGCGTCTTACCTAAAATTAATTAGTTGTCTATATTTGGATAGGTGTTGAAGTCGTGTTAATAGTCGACTCTGGAATAATTAGGTCAGATTTTAGTTTCAATTTTAATAATAAACATCACCTGTATGCATATCACATTATCACATTTCAGATTTCAGTAGTTACCCATACCTTATAGTTATTGTGTTGCTAAAACTACATGAGAAATTACGGTGATTGTCGGTCGCAAATTATTATGCTCCACTGTACAAGAATACTTATAAGTAGTTATAACCGTTAAGATTGACATCGTCCAAACTGTATATTAATTAAGCTAAAAACTCAGCATCCCATATATACAGGAGATTTTCTGCTTGTAAAATATATTAGGTATGTACCCGCGTCCCGTAAGTTACCTACATATATCCTACATAACACTAGGTTATACGATTTCTAATTAATAAACTTGTAGATTAAAACGTAAAAGTCTAATTGAGTTAGACGCACAACTATATTTATAAGGCAAGACATTATACTAAACAATTTTTAGTGTATCTTACTCGGATTTCACGAGGGCATGGCGAACTTTCAAAATATTATGGACCAAATATTGCACCCTAATGTATTGGTTTAGAATTTTGAAAAGATACTGAAGGAATTGATATTCATGTGGTGTCATCGCAGGAAGAAAGATGATTTTCTTGATTGTCATTGGCGTTGGTGGTGGAGAAAACATTAGAAACCGGAAACTTGGGTAAATCAGGGAAGTTTGGTAACAGCGGAGAAGACGGGGCACTGGAGACATATGAAGGAGGGCCACTCCATCCCACACCTACGAATTAATTAAATGCATTGTGAACAATGGACCTCAAGTAGTAAATTTAATGAAAATTATGTTTGACGCACTTGATGACGGCGAGAAACCCGAAATAGGTCTAGGGCTGGGTGGTCCACCAATACCTTCGTTACCAGAAGCTCCAGCTGCATGAATCATGAATTTGAAATGACAAAAATGCTAAACATTTAAATTTTGAAACAGATGGATCAGCTAAAATGATTTAGCTTACGCATGGAAAAGCCAAGGCCAATGCCCATGGAGGATGAACTTATGGAAGCTGAGGGTCTGTAGTTAGTCGACAAAATCCGCTCGAGAAAGGTGTCGAGTTGTTTTAGAGACAAGGCATTGTGGAGAGTTTCGAGTGAACGAATGGTAGGAAATTTTGCCGTTGAATCAGCACCTAGTTCCAGAACTATACATTATACATTATTGTTTTGTCTGAATTTGCAACTAAAAAAATACCAAGATAAATATGCAAAAGGCCATTTATGAATAAATTCAAAAATATTAGACTCTTACTATGAGACAGCGGCTCCCCATCAATATGTGACTTCAAGTTGGTGTCACTGATCGAGTGACCAGTAATTACGGCGGTTGAGAACAGACTTGTTGCCCCTCCTGGTTGCGAAAATGCTTTAAACTTTGCTAGTCGGCTGCTCAAGAATCCATCAAGTCTTCCTGCTGAGAATCATAATTTGTCCAACCATCAATATTTATATTTATTTTTATTTTTCTATTTTCTAAAGGCACGACCAGTATTTCATTCTCAACAGCAAAAAGTACAAAGCGTTTTGAGTTCATAAGATTGTGTTGTGGGCGATTAAATAAATACGAATACATTTACCAAAATAGGAAATAATTTAAATCGCCAAATGATCAATAAATCAACATTGAATCTTAAGATTGTAAAAGATCGAAGAATATTCAAACTTATACTAAATTCATCGGACTCTAACAATGTGAAATACAATTGGGGACAAGTCATAAATAAAAACAAAACAAGACATTGCAACTTAATTAATGGAAAGTCCTGGTTAATTGTTGGGAGCCAAGTCCAAGCATTGCAGACGTTTAAATTAAAAAATATTTAATTGGTTGCATCCATGAAATACTTTTTTCTTCTTGCATTTTGAAGTAAACTGACCTTTAAAAGAAGGAGCAACCTCCATGGAATTGGCCCGAACTTCACGCTTCAACACGCTATCTCTGTAAGCAATTAATAATACATGCATCCATTAAACGTAACAGTTTTTAAAATCACGGTACTTGACGAATTAATTGCATTACCTTATCGGAATTGGAACTGAAGTACTGGGGAAATCAATTAAAGCATCGCTTTCCAGGGCTGATACTTTATCGTTCTTTTCAGCAAGTCTAAAGCTTGCAGTTCTTCTTCGAGAGACTGAGGATTCGCTTAGAGAAGTTTCCATTAGACAAGAAGAATCTGCCTCAAATTCCAACTGTTCAGGAAGTTCCGTCTCCTTCTCTTTTTCTTCTTCCTTCTCTGGATCCTGCAGAAAAATAATCCGTTTGGTTTAGCTCGAATGTATTTTTTTAAAAGCATAATAAGTATCAAACGTTTCTGTATTACAATGGACTTAGAGGATTCGCTTCTACTGTTAGGTCTAAATCCTGGACCCTCCGGACCTATGTTCTTTTGCACACAGCAGTTAACGCCAGGACTGAAGTGAAGCTCGACATGGAATCTGCAAATACGGTGAAAAGGATGAAATACTGAATTTACGGTCATACCAATTAATGTCAAAATAGTCCAAACTGAGGAGCGTACCGTTCTTCGGAAGACACGTCTTTAGTGGGATCCTCGTACAGCATGATCACAATTTGAGTTAAATAGTTTAGCTCTGAGACGGCACTTAAATATTCCATTGCCCGTTTCCATTGTTCATCCAGCTTGACCTGTAAGAAAGTTAAAATGTAATTGCTACGGTATGCCCATTAATTTGATTTGATGCCTCGAGCTTACATCCAACAATCCCCCATAACGAATCACGGTCAGCAGAGAATGAATGTGACTTTCACTGGTGAAATACAGCCTCGTTCGCACATGACGCCCCGGACTAGAGAATGGATTATATTTTAAAACGGACTCTAGAAATAATCCAGTACAATGGAATTAAAATACTTACCTTGACACCCCATGAGAATACCTGCAAATAATTGAAATTTAGTTTTAGTTGAGATAGTTATTTTAAGTTAATACATATCAGATACAAATAAACTCGTAATCTATATGACAAGTTACCTAGGATTTAGCCGATTCACGGATTCGTCATTGGGCTCACCAACATTTCTCTGAAGATCCGTACGGATTTTTCGAAGAAGTGGAGCGCAGATACCTTGAGCAATGGCCAGTTTGTCTAATTGAGTAAGCCCATATTCCTAAATTTAGCAAACGGACAATACAACATTATAATCCATTTTAAACAAAATTAACGATATGGATGAAATGTAAGAATGAACCTGAGGAATCACAATGTCAGCTAGGTACTTTGAGTAGGTGTATAACTCTTCAGCTTGTTCAAATCCGATGGCGTGGGAGTTATGCTGAATATCGTATTTAATGCAGTCATAAATATCAGGAATCTTCGAAATATCAAAAATGCCCTTGGTCCTGTAATCTTTCTCCAACTTTCCCCAGCGACGAGCCATTAAATCCCAGGACTCGCCATGGTATAAGGTTGCATCTTTTGTCTTTGGGTCATCTCTCTTCACCTGAATCAATACTACCAGCTTATGAATCAGCTTTATCACTTTTTCACAGCACTTGTACGGGTTCCTGATGAACTTGAGGGCTTGATTGATACTTATGGAGTTGCAAGGATTGACTTTCTCAATGTCCTCTGGAGTTAATTCTTTATCCTGTTGCATAAGGTCATGAAGTTTCTGCTTCACACTGTAGTCATAAAACATCATCTTCAATATTACATCACTTATTGTCAACCTATACTTTTACATCTGAAGATAGATTTTGCATTTACTGTCGTTGAAATTTACTGGAGTCACAATCATTGTCCAGTAGTCCGTTGGTGTGAGCGGACTTAACCATCTGTACGAGAATCGGCGTTAGCTCACCCTCCAGAGCTAAGAGACCCTTAGCAAAGGCGGCGGCAGTCATCTGCACCCGACCCTCATCAGACGCATAAATCTTCAAATCATGACGATAGGTAGAATGAAGCCTGAGAAGGCCTAGTCCTTGTGTTCCTGCATATTCACCTATCATTATGACAAATCCTGATATTACCATTTGTTATACTAGCACGTTCTCAAAACCAAAAGTTAAGTTTTGTTTTTGAGAATCGTTTAGCCTGCTAACTACATTATTTACATAAGCAAAGAATTGAAATGAGACACAGGACGGCATTAGCTCAATATACTCCCGTGATAAGCATCCGTATATACATACACCAGAAAAAGGCAAGATTTACGACAACAACTTTGTACACATTTTTAATACTTGTCTAATCGTAATGCACGTACACCAATGCAACTTTAAGTTTAAGCCGAAAGATTCAAGAACAACGACAGAAGATAATGAAGAGGAAAGCAAACATTTACAAGATAGGGCAAAATTTCATTTCAAGCCGAAATGTTTAAAAAAAATCTATTGTAGTTATTTTGAACGTAGCTTATTTATTAGTTAGCGCTTTCTCGTCCTGACTTTTACTTAGCTGTTATTTTGTTATAGATTTGAACTTTTAGGATTGTATAGAAAATTAGATGCGGTTTTTTCTTGCATGGACGCTTTAAGCCTTTAAAAATGGCTACTGTCCTGATTTTGAATCGACATCTATATAATTGATAGCCAACAAAAAAAAGGAACAGAAAGAAAAAAATTAAATGAAAAGCGTTACCCATCAGAAGATTTACATCCATTCTTGTGGAATGCAGAACAAGGAAGAAACAGACCTTTAAGGGCGAGCATTTGCTAAATTGAAATCTCAACTGAACGTGTAAAAGTTCCGAAATGTAATGCTGGGATAAAATACGCAACGAGCATAATATATCGAACATATTTACAGCATCACATCCTATCACAGAAACATTTGGGGGTTCAGAAATTGAAAGTACAGCATGACAGTTTTAATCAATTTCAACACAAAGAAGAGTTTGCAGTCCTCTAATCAAAAGATGAGTAGTATTTTCAAGAACAAAACGAAAATTCAAAATACCAACTCTAAAGTCGGTTCGTTGAATAATATACGAGTGGCATCGACTTTAAGTTTGTATGACTGAAGTACCGAAATTGAAAAGCTAGCAAAAATTTAATGGATAGAAGGGGAAATTAGTCAGGATTGGATTAGGAATTCAAACCATACCCTGTCCACCTGGGTACATACAACGAAATATTTGGCCCAGTTCCTCCGCCTGTACCCTTCCGGCCGGTGTCAGCTCGCCACCCCATTTTAAAATCAAGACCAGTGATGGCTCCTTGGGAGTGTCTATCAAATTGTAAAAACATGTCATGGAAAATTTCAATTACCTTCGCGTTTCTTCAATGTTAACAGATAATAAACTAATGTTCCTTACCATCATCACTACTTGACGCCCTTGGCCTTCCCTTCGGCTGATACTTGAGCTGAACCTTCCGATTTATCCCCGAAAAATAGCCATACCTAAAATCAAACTCGGTATTCCATTAATTTGTAACAGACAGCTACACATTATGCCTTAACTATCTCTGTTTGCAGTCATTACATTTCCAACACGTTTTTTAGTTGATCAAGTTTTCCACGCTTTTCTTCTATTTCGACATCTTTCGCATTTTGACCTTCCGCTAATAAGAATCTAGCGATATCAAGAACCTCCTGTAACTGTTTCGGTCTCTTCAGTTTGACGTTAGTTCCCGGAGTCCCACCATACTTTTCGAAGAGCTCAAAAAATCTAATGAAGAGTTCAAGCATTAAAATCTTATAACTCAAAAATTGTGACAAGTGTTAAAATCTCCAACATGAATACTTCGACTTACTTCGCATGTCGAACTTCCATTTTCATTTTTTGCTTCGGTGTACGGTCCCCATGTCGTATAACCCCTACGACACATCTCAGTTCCATCCTGTTAAAATGTATAATCTTAGTTAATAAAAACTGTAAATTATCGAAAACCTGTTTTCAAATGTTCATACATTTTCCCGAACGTTGTGGGAACTATCGGAGGATCGTCTAATTGGAATGGAATATTCCATGGAATATGTAATGTCGGTGCCAGTTCTCGTAGAATCATATTTCCCAAAATTCTTGAGCAGTCATCGTAATACTTGTTGGAGTTTTTCACAAAACTAAATCCATTTACGTCGCAAACATAAGACTTGCCGTTTGCCCTGCAAAACGACATTTCATTAATATGAGTTTCTGTTTAATAAGAAGTCACACAAACTGAAAGACTTTAAATCCTCTTGCATACCTCAACAGATCAAATCCACAAACGGTTTGTTTGAAGGCCAAGCAAACCTTCCTTGCAATAAGTTTCTCAAGAGCACTTAGAATCACTGGATATCGAACTTCCTTTCCTTCAGAGTCCCTTTCCACCTTGCCTGCACATTACAAAACTACGTATAAATATACGGCATACCGTGATTAACTGCAGATAATACTAACCATCCAATGCTGGAGATTTCCTGGCTTCGGCATGAGCGTAGTCTGGTCCAACGGTATACACCTACAAAATAAGAGTACATGATGCAAATACAGAAAATATGAAACAAATTAATGTTTAAACATCTGAAGACTGAGTATACCTTGACATCAGTGCCGTCAGTTGGCATGAAATCTTCGTATATAAAGGAGCCAGTCTTCCGAATCCGGGATTCAGGTGAATATACGCTACTCCTACTTCCGATTTTTCTGAAAAGTCTTTGACTTCCTCCACCTGCAGACGTTGGGTAGTAAATGTAAATGTTGTGGTCTTCGGCTGACACAGGTTTCTCCACAAAGGGCTTATTAAAGATGACCCCATTGACTTCGACATGGTCTTCGGATTCGATCAGTTCATGCACTTAAATATGCAATAATCAACATCCACTTATAGATTTAAATATTTTACTATCCACTCCAACGTCTAGGAAATGTCTTACTTTTAGGATCTGGACAGTCTCTGTCTAAAACGGCATAGCGAGGAAGAAGGATTTCTTCTTTTTCCAGAATGGCATAAACCTTCCGCCGATCTTGAAGCTCAAATTGCATCTCAATATTGTTGATAATGTAGGGTTTCCGGAGTTTCGCGTAACTGATAGCCTTTTCTAGTGGGAATCCTTTGGAATGGAAGGAAATCAGACAGTCGCACAGCGGCCAATCTTCCACAGGTAGCTAAATTAAGACAAGCATATTTTATATGAACCCAAAGAGGAACTGCTGAGAAATAAATTAATTAGAATTTCAGAACCATACCTTCATGATTGTTTCCTCTGGAAACACGATAGTCTTAATGTATTCAAAGTCATCCAAACGAGTAAGAATTTCTTTCATGGGCTTCGATTCCGACTTCTTTGCCATGGCACAGACCCCCACCAACACTTGCTTGTCCGAAGCTCCGTCCAAGCCATCTTCGCCATCGCTTACAGGGACCTACGCACAAAACGGTAAAATTAGGTAATGTTTAACACTTTGTTTTGACTGGTTTTGACAAATTATTAAATACAATTAGACGGATTCTTGCAAATATTGGTTTGGAAACCTATAACCTACTTTCCCCGTAGCAAGACTTTTTAAGAAGTTCAAAGTGAAAACTAAACAATGAGCCATGCTTTGTGGCAGGATTGACAGTAAGGACCCAATTTCGGTGATTTTTTAAAGACTTTGTTCCCAACTACAACTAACAAATACGAAACGAAGAAAAATGATTCTAATGATATAAAACTGCGACTTCCTTCGTAAGCCAAAGAGATTAATATGTCTGACTGAAATCTTTTTCACATCGGCCTATGCCAAAGGCAGGTATTTTTGGCAATCAACAAATGCAATGAGATCATGGACTGGTTTTACTAACGAAACCCAACCCGACATCCGTGAGAGAAAGTTTTACACTCTTGAAATCTGCATAATATACATATTACTGTCTGCATCCACCATATCTAGACGTTTATATTCAGAGTTAGGTGCGTCAACACTTTTAAAACCATAATATTTGCTTGCAGAAGCACTAAAGAATATTGAAGTCCAGCCAAAACTCAGAACCCTATACCCCCTACGCACAAAAACTTCCGAAATTTTTGTCTACTTCTGACTATGAGTACATATAGCAACGATGCAAGTGCATGTACAATATTTTTAAGAATGCCATTACGTTAGGGCTTTTAGAATAAGACTCGGAATCTGATTCGGTATCCCACCAATCCGCTTCGAAATCCCGACCCGAACCGGGTTTCAGCAACATTCTTTCCATTTCCGCCTCTTGCTCAGGAGTATTACGAAGTATTTTATGCCTGGCACTATGCCAAGCTCGAAGACGTTTTCTCTGCTTTCCGATGAAGCCACAAGCGTTGATTAAATGGCTGACCCCACTGACCAGCGTCCATCGCAATACGTGTCCTAAAGCGGTTGCACTCATCAGAAGATTTTGTACAGGCCTGCTGGTCCTCTTAAAGTTCTACCTGGACTAACCGAGCAAACACTTTCTAACAATACTTCCCTGCGGTCATTTTTTGTCATTTCTTGCTGTCAAGCAACTTTGGTAAATTGTGTATTTACCTAAAATTTCTTGTGTCCATGACGACCTTCGGGATTCAGATGAAGGAGGCAGGAAATCAAATATGATGGCTTTGGCATACCGTATTGCCTAAATTACCTCGAATTACCTCAAGAAACCATAACTGCATTTTATTGCACACATTTCTACTTCTCATGAACAAAGACTTCTTAAAGCGCATTGCCTAATCGAATGCCATGCATCAAGTAAACTTAGTTTGATATGGATTTGTGTGTAAATTGAAATAAGTGGAAATACCCTTAGACGAGGAAAGAGTGGATGATTTTGAGAATTGCAGAGATTATAAAAATGGTCCAGTAGCCCTTTGTATCCCGCTTCCAGCTCCGTGTATGACATCTTTTATTACTTTTGAAATTCCTAACTTACGTCGTCACCCGTTCTTAAGCTAATAACTACTTTCATATCACAAGGAAATACAGTGAGTTCTTAGCGAGGAAAGTTCCTTCTTCCGTCAACTTCATTACATACTTTGTATCACAAAATAACAGCACAGGGAGACGTTTCGAGTAGCAGGAATCGTAATTCGAAAAAGACTAGAACTTGGTTCCATTATCACGTTTCACGTCGACGAGTGGACGCAGCGTTAGAAGAATATCAATTCGGCGTGTCTTCGTCGGTCTTCGTTGACAGGACTATTGCAAGTTACAACTTCAATCATTTTGTCCCAACAACCCTCTGAGTTTAGATTGAAGACACCCTTATTGAATAGTATGAGATCTTAGAGAGGCTTTCTTCTCAAGTGACCCTTTGACCCTTCCACAAAATATGTTAAAGTGCAAATGGACAAATCCCTTGGAATTTTAGTATTAAAACGGAGAAAGCCATTTCTCCCCTTGTCGTTATGAATTCCTGGCGAATTCTCATTCTCAAATTCTCCATCGATATACAGAGCCTGGGAAGGATATTGATTTACTAATTCATTTCATAGGAAATTAAGCTAAGGTAATTTAGCTATAACCGAATTGTGGCTGTAGGGGAAAATAATAAGTTGTCTTTATGTAAAAGCTACCGTCCACCGATCCTCTATAATTGCAGGAAAAAAGCGTTTATTCTCTTTAATGGTGACCCTTAACTAATTGCCATTAGATGGAATTTGGGATTCATGCGAATTGGATTTGCCAGCGAGTTTATGATCTAAAAGTCTAGAATGCTTAGAGTACTAGCGATAGTTAAATAAACTGAAACAGAACATAATGAGCTCATCCATTCAGATAAAAAATAAATATTTTATTTACAACAAAATTAATTTAAAAAAAATATCGCAACAATCCACAATACACGAACAAAACACGAAACAAAAAAAACTGAATCAGTTCATTTCATACATAATTTCCATTCAATTCCGGTTTAACATTCCGACCAGCTTCACAACGATGGAATACACAAACAAATACACGACCACAAACACAGAGCTAAGCAAGGAGCAAAAGGTGAAAGTTTACAACAAAAAATACGTTGATTTATGGCACTTTTCCATTCAAATTTAGAGAGATTCATACAAACATACAAATAAATACAAAATGAACAAAATAAGTTTAAAGGAAACCACAAATCTAGCCTAAACAGCCTATTAGGCAACTAATACAGCAGAAGCAGATGCAGAAGTCAGAGACATGTACCTAATTAAAAAATAATGAAATGACAAGCAAAAATTCTCTGTACCCAAACTCCCAGAAATGATGTACAGATCGTATGTTAATTATCCCACTAAAATGGGGTCCCACTTAAACAGTAAATGCGCACAATCAATGGCATCAATTTAAATACGATCGCGAGTCCCTCTTATAGGATTCCCCCCTTAAGAGGATCCCGCTTAACGCCCGATCTGCGCTTTAATTGAGCCCTGCTCCGTTTGTTTTATCTTTGTTAAAATACACAATACATATAGCGCAATAAGATCAGTAATAAAAAAACCCATGCAAGGCAAAGGTTGAAGAGAAAATGATAACGAGGACGAGTTTGCTTTAAAAATTTAAAATAAAGGATAAGGTCAAAGGTAGATGAATAATAAAAGCTTTTAAAAAAATAAATTAAAAACTGCTAACTCATAACATAACAGTAAATTATGAAACGTGTAGGTAGGTAGAGGGGGCAGAAAATAATACGAGAATAAACCCCTACTTAAGATGTAGTCTAACACGAACAGAGACTTTTTGGAGGCCAAAGGGTGAAAGGTCGAGTTTTGAAGGGTTGGGTTGGGTTACTTGAGATTTGAGAAAGGCCCCCACGTGTAATCCTGCTGCCTAGTATATATCAAGAGGGTTTTTTCTCTTCGTAATTTCACACACCACACATATAATATAATTTACAAATTGTAGTCTACAGGGTTGGGTCAATTACTTAACCAGGGATTAATATCAAATATATTAAAGAATGAACAAGTGTGAAAGTCTGAACACCTTTCTCCTCCCTATAGTGTGTGGAGTATATGCAGGAGTTACGTCGAAGGGAGGGTGGATGATGATAGAATGTATGGAGAATAATAATATGGTGTTGAAAACTAGAGGACTCCTACTGCCACAAAACTTCCTTCCTAAAACACATCTCTGACCACGTAATTCAACATTCAAGCCAGCAAAATCTAAAAAACCTCGTTCGTAAACACATCATCCAGATATTCTCCAGATTCATTTTAATATCTCGGAACATTTCTAACTTAGATTTATCGTTTTCTTCGACATTCGACGAAAAACGGCCACAAAGGGAATGGACAAGGTAAGTTGACTCCAATTTGTATTTTTATTTCTAATCCATAGTCCCAAATCTGCTACTGTCAAAGTGTCAAAGTGTCAAACGTCAAATCTTGAGTGATAATTTGAAGTAACATCAGGTGTGGATTTGTAATGTGTAATAATGGAACACGATGGCAATTAAGCAATTAATTGTGAATTAGCGTGAATGCAGCAGGAGGTTGTGCCAGTAACCAGTAGTACCTCCTGCTTTGTTGTTTGATGTTGGCAATACAACCAAAATTCCTTGATTGGCATTACAGTAATGATAGCATTGTTTTCTTTCGCAGAATTCTACGGACTTGTAAACAAAGCATCGACCTCATTACACGACACCCCTAGAATCCTAGATTGGAAAGTGGATGGATGGGTGGGGATTTGTGACGAAAACGGACCGGGCATTAATTGTAGGCTCTACATAATGTAAGTCAGCTTTACAGAGTCATTTGTGTATGCTTTAAGTATTGAACCGTTTCTATGTGATCTTTATGAAGCCCGAAAGCTTATTGTAAAATAGGAATGTTGCTAATTTTGAAATGACATTTATGTTATGCTTTGATTCACAGAGGGTAACCTTCTTTCGAAAGCTGGATTCTTGAGAGACAGTAGAATACATACCAGTCCCCAGTCTACTACCTGTTTGAAAATTAATGGGAGTGGAAAGTGGGGGAGGCTGAATTCAGAATAAGCTACTAGAAATATCAGCAGTTGGTGACAGGAGGTCATCCCTTGACAGCATAAGGGGGTTGTTATCCCTCAGAAGTGCATTCTACATTCCTGTCGCTTTCGAAAGGATGGAGTTTGGAATTGGAACTTTGTTACTTGCCCTTGTGGCCATCGCATTCCTATTTTTTGTCGTGGTAAGTTCTAAGTTCAGTTCTGGTTACTAAAAGGTCAAAGGTGGACTCACCGCGTAATGCTCGCCGCGATTGTAGCCGTATATTTTCTTCACATAGTAGTTATAGCGGGAGTAGAGCTCTTCTATAGCTAGTCTGTATGCGTCTGCCATCTCCGCGAAAGGTAATTAAGGCAGGTTTGGACGGCTCTTATCTCACTTATACACTTGTGAATTGTTATGGATGAATAGATCAGTGTCAGTAAACCAGGTAAATGTGGTTTGTTGCAAGGGCAGATAGCTACTGCGAATATTGATATATTTTTCTTGTAAGCTTTCCAAAACTATGCGTGTACTGCTTTTGCTTTGTTTAATTCGGTAAGGCAACTTGAGTTTAAATACCTATTCCACAGTTAAATGAGAGTTGAAAAGTTAGATTGGAACTGGGACAGTTGTGTACTTCTTTTGAGGCTTGTTTAGCCAAGCAAAACCCCAAGGAGACTGACTACAAGTGTGTCTTTATTGTTAGTTCGACTTTCTAGTTGATAATAACTAATTTTGCAAGATGGGTATTCAAGCGAAGTATAGAAATACAATGTTATATAGAATTTTTGTTTCGTACTTACAACCTAATCAACCGCAGGAATTCAATTGAAACTTATTGAGTCATTAAATATGTTTCCCATCGTCCCCAATGAAAATTTACAGCTAATGATATAAGAGAGTTAGATACGAGGGAACATCAATCGAAGTGTTAGATTTCAACCCGGCTTCCAGAATGTAGTCAGCAAAGTTCTCATTAGCATCGTTGTGTATACAAACTGGTTCTTAAAATAATGCAAATAGAAAAGATATAGCGTAGTCCGTTCGCGTATTCTTATAACCATTTTGTGTCACATGTCCAGAATGACTTGTTGATTATGTAGGTAGATGCATATTATGCTGATGTTGCCGTGTTCGTGATAACTTATATTTAGGTAAAATACGCATATCTGAAGTCATAATGACATCTTTGACGTCTCAATCAGAGGGTAAGAAAGGCGACGAGGCCGAGGCCGCAGAGAGAGCAGTCTGGAATTAGAAAGGGATAATTCATGATAAGGCACGTTCCTGAATGTTAATTCAAGTCAGTCGGTGGTATTTGCATGAACATATTTGGCTCTTACATTGTCCGTGTAATTATATTATTTATTGCAGTTTGTAATTTTCATGAGTATCGCCCTGTAAAAGACAGTAAAAGTGTCATCTGATATGCTGATATATTATGTGGTGATAGGACTGCTGGCTCATATCATCTTCTTGAGAATAATGTGACTTTATACGTGTTCTCTTATTTACATCACAGGTTTGTTTTATACTGCTGCGTGGAAAGCCATACCCTAATGTCGTGAGATATGAAGATGAAAAATACTTCAAGGATCCGGTTACTGGGAAGAAGCATCAATTTCCATGCTTGCAAGACATGCCGACTGTTTCTTTATCTGTGATAATTCCTGCCTACTTTGAAGAAGAACGCTGTAAGTACAACAGCTTATCCTATTATCTCAAATAAGTTGTATCATTCCCTCAAAATAAAACGGATTTTGTATTTGCAGTACCACCTATGCTAGATGAATGCTTCGATTACCTGGAAAATAAATGTCGAAGTGAGCCTACATTTTCTTATGAAGTAATTATTGTCAATGACGGTAGTACCGATGGTACATCCAACTTAGCATTGGAAAGCGTGAAAAAATATGGGATCGAAAAGGTCCGACTTCTTGACTTGATAAAAAACAGAGGAAAAGGCGGAGCTGTTCGTTTAGTGAGTACAATAATTTTCCGACAAAAATTAGAAAACTTCAATTGAATGGGAGTTAATGAGGAGAATGTTAAGACAACAGTTTTGGTTTTTTTAAAGGGTGTTCAAAGCAGCAGAGGTTCCTGTATTTTATTTGCTGATGCCGATGGTGCAACAAAGTTTTCTGACTTAGACAAGGTGTATTCCAGCCTATTTGCCTTAATAGCCAAGGGTAATTATTTTGCTAAATCACCGGCCTACTTATTAATTTAATTGAAGTGTTAATGTGAATGTGTTATTTGTGCAGACAATTTTGATGGCCAAGAGTGGGAATTCCCTTCCATAATATGCGGTTCTAGAGCCCATCTTGAGGAAGATGCTATTGCTGCTAGGTCATTTTTTCGCACAATACTGATGCACGGTTTCCACTTTTTAGTCTGGGTTTTCACCGTTCGGGGAATCCGGGATACGCAATGCGGGTTCAAGCTGTTCACACGATCTGCGGCTCGTATTTGCTTTCCTAGTTTGCATATTGAGCGTTGGTAAGGGTGAAAAATAAATGCTGAACTGATTTTCAGAATTTATCAAATTAAGCATTATTTTTACAACGTAGGGCTTTCGACGTTGAACTGCTATACATCGCTCAAACTTTAAACATTCCCGTCGCTGAAGTATCTGTGAAATGGACGGAGATTGAAGGTAAAACTGACTTCTTATAAATCAAATGCGCTTCATGTTTTCTCATTGTGCTAATATTATCCAATTCATTTACAGGGTCAAAGGTGACACCAATTTGGAGCTGGTTGCAGATGGGTAGAGATTTAATTCTTATATGGCTGCGATATAAGATTGGTGCCTGGAAACTTGTAACCAAAAGAGAATAGTTGAGAAGACAATCTGTGCTAAATTCGTATTGTTCAACCTTCTTGTAGAAGTATTTTCATACGAAAGCGTTTAAACTTTTTATAAGAACTTCCAACGGTTTAATATAAGAAACGTAACTGAGTATTTATTTCTAGACCTGTTCGTCAATTAAAGGAATCATTTGTAACTAGTCATATTTAACTAAATACTTGTATTATATTCTGGGTCTGTGATGATAGTTTGCATTCACCCCAAATCAAACAACTGTTTGCTGGAATAAATTGAATATTTATAATGACTACTTAATCGTCGCTTCGATTTGTTAACAAAATCCGCATATCATTTTCATGTTCCAAAACTTCAAAAAACATTCTCGAGTCTATGCGGAAATCAAACTGAAAAGAGTTTCATGACTGGACACATCGCAACTATTCTTCCAATGTTTCATAAATCCTTCATTTTGAATATTTGGATATGATTACTCCACGGCTCTGTAAGTTATAGTTACGCACAAGCCTCGCATGTTACAGTAATCGAATTCTACGAGAAAGTGTTGAAATTCCTCCGAGTTAATTATTGTGCAATTTATGGAGAATAAATTAAGAGGTTTAGTTGGACTACAATGATTGTGGAATGGGGAGCTGATAGAATAGAGAATGTCGCTTGTGGTGTGGCTGAACGATTAGGATGAAATTGAATGGACACATCTAACGTAATCGGAGTTTGCACTCTCATAGTGTACATACATATAGACATAGCTTTGTACATACCAAACCGGCTAGCCCCAGGTTACCCATACTACAAGGATCCATTCTACCAGTTACTCATAGCTTTACGTCTCTATTTCATGGACGGTTACTTTGAATTAGCTTTGTAAATGGAGATGGATCGGAATTATGCAGAGCTGGCCCTCAAATAGTAATTACTGGCTGTCCAGCTTGGAAACGAGGATTAATTGCTGGAGGTGTGCTCAGATGTAAAAGATCTGTCCGGATAACTAGGTACATACAGGCATATATTATGTCTAGTTTATTTGTACTCTCTCACCTTGCCTCATATTGCTTCAGCAGAGTATGAACGTATGCATGCAGATAAAGGGTTGAAGAGTGAGATTGAAATAATCCTGCCTGAGTTGGAACTGACTGGATAGAGGATTTCGGACTCATGGTCCTTCAAAATGTTGGAAGTTGGAACACTTAGGCAGTGGGAATGGAAATTGAGAACAACGGGTTGTACGAGATTAGATCCCGAGATATTTCAACACTCTACCTCCTATATGCATGAAGTGTTCCGTTTCCCTCGTCTCTTTCATAACCATTAAATGCATAAAGTCCTGGGCTTCCCTGGTTTACATGCGAATAAATGTGGGTGAACAAAACGCATTCGTATCTAGTCACTTACTGGCCAGCTTTGGATTAAACTTGCATTGTACTGGGGAGAAAGCAACAAGGACACGACCCCTCTGAGTTTCATGAGGCGAGGGGACATCGTGTAGGAAAGGGACAGGGAGCAGGTTGTGAATGCTGGAATGAAAATTCAATCTTCAGAGGTTAGGTAGGTCGAGGGAACAGCATAAGGCATAAGGGTTTGGAGAGATGACAGGATAGCTTGTATTTAAGGGAACGATAAATCACAGATCCTCATATTATCCAGATATTGAACTGTTGACAAATTATTCTGCAATCTGTCTCTTTCTTCTCCCCAGCAAGAAATAGTGAGGGGATGTCGTTTGCATGGTGAGTGTCAAAGGGCCAGCATCTCCTGCCTGCCTCAAGTAGACGACGACACGACGCGAAGTTCGTTATGGTTTCGGCGAGTGTAGAAGGAAAGTGTAATCGGGACCGATTTTCACACCCCGACTTCCTTTGTGGTCTTTCCACCGAATTCTCTCTCTCTCTCTCTCTCTCTCTCTCCAGAAGTCCAACCCGATAATAAATAAATATGCAGCGGGGATGACTTCCCTCAACTAGATTTTTGCATGCCGTTGTTCATTTCGGAAAAGTTACTAAAAAGTAAATCAATGAGTGAACTCGGTTGACATGTAACCAAATACGCCTTATTTCATTTCTATCCTAGGAAAACAGATTTACGATACATACTACGGCTACCCAGAGTAGGATCAGAGGCCGGTGTGTACTGTGGAGAAAACGCTGGGCTTAGCTTCGAATCCAGCTATTTCATTTTCATCGTGATCCCTATCAACACCCATCTGTCAAAAAGTCCAGCGTCCACCTCCCCATCAAAATAATCTACTGGCTGAGTTAGACCGGTACTGATGTATATTTAGCCTTAAAAAGGAGTTTGATGGCTAATGGCTGATTTGAAGTCGTGTTAAGATTGAATGATTTACTGATCTTATCAGCAGTCACCTCCATGTAATTATGATGCCTTATGGGGTCGTAATTACATACCCCCTGGATCCTTGATAAGCTTATTGTTAAAAAAGAGATCGTAATTTTTAATCTGTCATTTCTATCCAGTCCCCGACTCACCTTTTCTTGTCCCACGACACGCCATTTCCTTATGGAACATTTCTTCACCTTCGTCTTGGTCGTAAGATTTTTTTTTGCTGAACTGCCTAGCATGCAGTTGTTGTACAAGTGGCACTGGCATGGGGATGACCCCGTTTTTGAATCAGCTTTTACCCTCATCTCCCTAGTCCCTTCGGTCGCATTTTTTAAATGTTATAATTTTGTATCTTGTACATCCGTTGCCAATTTTTCGCCAGACCTTGGCCATGCGGTTGTAGAAACCAACAGGGATCTCAAAAGTAGCATACCATGTCCATGTCCTCGACTGGCTATTGACTGCAGACTGCATCGTGGGAAAAGGTGAGGTCAAGGGGCGTTGGGTAAAGAGGAAGACAGGAACAGACAAAAGGAATGCACAAAAGGTGAGATGAAATAATAGAGGACTGGCTAGAGTCAGAATATTGGCTCGCCATGCCCGTGTAAACTTTCTTCCTCATATGTAAAGGGCATAATAGAAAAGGCGAGTAGTTCTCGTCAAACACCCGAAAAGCACGCCATTCTCATATTACTCATTTACATGCCGCAAATATACAGCCTATTCATTTCATGTTCCTTATGATGATGATGAACTTCATTTGCTCCGAAGTCTTTCTTTGGCCTCTTGATATATTAGCCGAGCCCCCTTCTTCACACCCTCGACCCCTTCTATATGTCCTACACAATAAACTAATACGAATAATAGATTACAATAGTAGCATCTGAAAAACCATCCAGCTAATTTAATCTCTGGACTCAAGTTATCTTGTTGGACACAAGAAGATTTTCCTCTGTTCCTATACAGCAAGCAGGTTGCTTGTCCCTTTAGAAATTGAAATGTTTAGAAGTGTCCCATGAAGCAGGAGTTCTACTATCGGTAGGTGTTGGATTTTGGAGTCATGATAAGGTAGACAGAAAAGTTGTGTCTTGTCTGTCAACCGCCTCTATCTCTTATTCTCTTATGTAATACTAGCGGGCCCACAGGCCCGTGCCGGGCCTCGCAGGTAGGTTTTAATCTCTGGTACCATCTAAAGTGTAATCGGAT